>CANUEP010195424.1:0-101217 GCA_947857235.1 Jatropha podagrica | reverse complement strand
TATATATATATATATATATATATATATATATATATATATATATATGGGATTTTTACAAATAAGCATAAACATAATAATAAAAATATATAGATATAAAAATATAAAACTATTGTAAATAGATGAAAAAAAATTAAATTGTTTGATCTAAAATTTAAGAAAAAATCAAATATAAATATAGATAATTATTTTAAATAAGCACTAATTTTTAAATTTAAAAAAATATCTTAAATAATCTAATAAAAAGTTTCAAAATTGAATATAGATATAAATAATTATTGAAAATATGATCATTATATATAATTTTTTAATATTTAGATAATAAAATTAAAATTTAAATGATAAGAATATCAAGTATTTTATCTTTTTAATTTATTAAATATATTTATTTTTTTAATTTATCATATATTATTTTATTAGCTCCCTCTATTATTTAAATTTATTTATTAAATTTAACGTTTAGATTTATCTTTTTAATAAAAATTTATTTATTAATATTTGATAACATAGTGGTTGAACTAGCTTTTAAATATTAAAGTAATTTTTTATAAAAAAATTAACCCTTATGACGTTTTAAACTTTTTACATTTTATGAAAAGTTACTCAAACAAGTTTTAGCTAATCAAAATTAAGTGCTATTAAATAATTAGTGACTATCAAAATAATTAACTTTTCAAACGAACTTTCTAACTTCACACATCATGTATAGGTAAACCATTGTCTTCAATAAAGGGCCACTAACACAACCAGACCTTTGCATTATTTAAGATATACCCTCTTTGCCAGAAGCACCTTACAAATACAAGCAAGATTACAAAATTAATGGATAACTTAGAAACAGCACGAATCTCAAGCTCTTCTGTCAAACGCAGAGGCAACTGGATCACCTTCCCTTTCATTATAGGTACATATATATTTAGTATATGCACGCTGTCTTCTGCTTATTCTAATCATTTCAAATTCACAAGCTTTCATTTAATTTATTACCGGTACTGAAAATTCCAGGTGGAGTTATATATGTAAGTAATGGCTTGTTGATGCATTATTTTCGTTTAAGCAGGGACAATGACATGCCTGACATTAGCTGTTGCAGGATGGTTATCGAACTTGATTGTGTACTTGATTGGGGAATTTAATGTGAAAAGCATTGATGCAGCTCAGGTTTCCAATGTTGTTTATGGTGGTTTCAGTTTATTAACTATAGTTGGAGCTATAGTTGCTGACTCTTTCATGGGTTCTTTCTCTGTTATCACCATATCTTCTTGTGTTTCTTTTCTGGTAATTAACAGATACTCTTGCTCTTCAATTTCATTTCCAGTTAAGAGATTGCCAAATTGAACAAAATTATAAATCATCTATCTGAGTATCAGTAGCTTAGCTGTAAGGTGTGTATCTTATAATAAAAAAGATTGATGTTCAAACATAATTAATTATTAGACTAATGATCTTGTGATTAGGGATACGTAACAAAAACATATTTGTTGATTATCGTTAAACCTGTAACCTAATAATTCATTTTTGTCCGCTAAATAATATTTTGACTATAATATTATTCTTGCAGGGCATTGTGCTATTAGCCTTAACTGCAACACTCGACTCATTAAGGCCTAAACCCTGTGGGGTAGAAGAACCAAGTTTGTGCCAAACTCCATCAAAACTCCAATACACAGTACTATATGGAGCTTTTGCCCTAGGATCTTTAGGGTTAGGGGGTACAAGATTTACAATAGCAACGATGGGAGCAAATCAATTTGATAGACAAGAAGATAAGAGCAGTTTTTTCAGTTGGTACTTTTTCACCTTATACGTTTCTACTGTAGTAGGTGCCACTGCCATTGTCTATATAGAAGATAATGTAAGTTGGTCTTCAGGGTTATGGCTATGTGTTGCTGCTAATTTAATTGGTATAGTCATTTTCCTTCTGGGAAATCAATATTACAGAGATGATAAGCCACGTGGGAGCCCAATCACTGGCTTAGCACGTGTAGTTGTTGCCGCTATACGAAAGAGGAAGGCCTTATTGTCTTCTACAAGTGGTGACTATTACTTTGAGAAAGATCTAGAAGGAAAAGATGTCTCTGCTTCAATTACTAATAGTTTCAGGTATGATCTTAATCATAACTTCAATTTTAATTATTTTTTTGGGTTTATTTTCCTAATTAATTACTTTCTTGGTAATTAATACATAATAAAAATTATTCTCATCAAACTAATACAGTATAAAAATCATTTTATACTTTTTTTTTATCCCAAGTGAATAGTCAAAATATCCTCATTTCTAAAAAAATACTTTTCATTAATTTGACCAGGTCTTAATAAATTACTCTCTTACAATAGAAGATACTAGAAAAAGTGAAAACACTATAAGACAGAAAACATGTTAGATAGATTGGTTGTTTGAATGATAAGATTTTAGTCCAAATAATAATTTATAAAATTCTATGTTTAAATGTTTGTGGAAAAAGTTCAAAAATTAACTAAGAGTGTGGTTTAGCAAAGCAGGTTTTTGAACCGAGCAGCACTGAAAGCTGAAGGAGAAACAAAAACTGATGGGTCAATTGCAAAATCCTGGAAACTATGTTCTGTACAACAAGTTGAAGATTTGAAGGCTCTAATAAGGATTTTCCCCATATGGTCAACATCAATATATTTAGGCACTTCAATAGCAATGCAAAGCAGCTTAACTGTGCTTCAAGCTCTGACAATGGATCGTAGACTCGGACACCATTTTAAAATCTCAGCTGGCTCTATTTCAATCGTCATAACACTAATTAGTACTTCCATTTTTCTCACCATAAATGATCCGGTACTCTTTCGATTATGGCAAAAGCTAATGCGAAAATCACCAACTCTATTCCAAAGAATAGGAATAGGCCATATGCTTAATATGCTAAGTATGGCAGTATCAGCTTTAGTGGAGTCAAAGAGACTTAGACTAGCTCATGCTCAACAATCAGCTAGTCCCAAAGAAAACTCTACTACAGTGCCTATGCTCGTCCTATGGTTATTTCCACAACTAATTCTAGTTGGTATTGGAGAATCACTTCATGCTCCAAGACAAGTTGAGCTTTATTACCAGGAGTTTCCTGAGTCACTGCGCAGTACAGCAACTGCTATGATTTCTTTGATTATCGGGATTTCTTATTATTTAAGCACAATTTTGATTGATCTTATTAGAAGGGTCACAAAGTGGTTACCGAATAATGTTGATCATGGAAGGCTAGATAATGTGTATTGGGTGCTAATGGTAGTAGGAATGCTAAACTTCTGTTATTATCTTTGTTGTGTTAAGTTTTATAAATATCGGAATGTCCAAAAGACGATTGATGAGACTCCTTTAGATTCTGTAACTGAAAGTTGAATGTACTCTGTTTCTCTTTTGCATATATTAAAGTTAAAAAAATTATGCTGGGCTGAGAGAAGTTAAGGTTTTGAGATTAGTATTACAATGTTGTTAGATGGATCGATGCTGTTTACGGTGCAATTACTCTTTGCTTTGGGATCCTATCTCTATGTGTTATTCTCCCCGTCACTTGTAATTTCCGTTTCTTTGGAAATATATCCTTTGCTTGATTATGTGCAGGACTTGCTAGTTGTTAGAGTAAACTTTCTCTCCAGGCAGATTTTTCTTCTTTTATAAAAGTATATACACTTTCGCCAAGTTCTCATGAAAGACATTTCTGTTTTATAAAAGATATCTGTTATAAAAGTTTGTTAAAGTTAGTTAGATTCAAAGAAACATGTGATTTTATCGAATTCTGTGGAATCATAAATGATTTTGCGAATGACAAACAATTTTTGTAAACATACTAATTTACAAAATAAATATGTAGGCTGAGCACATGAAAAGAATTGTCGGATTCAATTTTCACTAAACACATCTATAGGGAGCGAAGAGTTTCAACTAAGTCTTTTAAATAGAATTATTAATAAGATCCGGATACCGGAAATTAAAAAAGAAAAAAATTATTTTTATCAAGAAATCATTATTTTGTAAAAAGCAGCTATTTTTAGTAAGATTTTGTAAGAGAGATCGCTTTTTTTTTTTTTTTTTCTTTTTAATGTAGCTGTTTTTGTAAATGCAATATTAATTACAAAATATAAGACATCACTGATTTTGTAAAGGCTACCACTCTTTATAAAAGTCAAGTAATAACACAACATGTACTTTTATTAAGATTTTATAAAAAGGCATCATCTTTTTTTTTAAGAAAATAAAATTATAATTATTTATTTTCGCAAAGACAACAAATTACCGAATGAGATATATTTTTATTAATATAATATAAAAAATTATCACTTATTACTATTCTAAAAGTTATTTTTCTCTTTTTCTCTTAAATTACAAAAACACTGAAATGATATTTAGTATTTTATATTGGGTTTGCTTAACCGAGTGAACTAAAAACTTACCGTTATCCTCCCTAATCCAAAAATGTATCAAAATACCGACCTTATGCAATCAACGAACAATACATATTATTCATATATAATATATAAAGTAAAGTAATTTCTCCCTCTCATCTTCCTTAAAATGTGATTTAACTACCCACTACTCTAATATCAACTACAGCAAAAGCTGAGCTACCACATTCTTTTATATATATATATATATATATAATGACCAAAATCATCAACTACCAATCTTATTATGACTATTTTTGAAAATCCTTGCATTATTTCTCCCATAGTCCCATATAATCTGGTGAGAATTCTATTTTTCCATGCACGAAAGGGCACATGTTTTGTTTTACAGTGATTTTGAGGAGCTATAATTACTGAATTTAGAATTCAAATTAGTAAAATTTTAAAATAATTACCAGCAAGATGAGGTGTTCAATTCCTTAAATCCCATTTGTTAATCTCATGTTAATTTTGATTACAGGGACAACCAGTAAATTCTTAAAACCCGACCCATTTGACTGGCTGGCAGCAATGGGGCATTTCTAATTTTCATAAACATGGAAAATGTTCGCCTCTATTTGCTGCTGCACGATACTATCACGCATCCAGTTTATTACATTGACACCTGTCCATCTAATTTTATTACAGCAAGTTCCGTCATTCACAGTATTTCTTTTCTTTTTAACATATCTCTTAGTTTTACCTTCTCTTTTCCTTATTTCTTCTTTTTCTTTTTCTTTTTTTTTTATAACCCTTATTTCATTTTATATATAACTCTTCAACATAAGGATTCAAATGAAAATTTTTTTTCTCAGTCTACTAACAACTATAAGATTAATTAAGAGTACATATTTCAAATTCAATTTCATTAATATAAAATTGTATTTTCCAATATTATTAATTTTTTTGTATAAAATATCATGCAAGAAAGATTCATATATTTTTAAAAAATAAGTAATTAATTAAGATGTTAGTATTGCAGTTCTTTTATTTTTTTTCCCGGTTTAATTTTAAAAAATACTTTTCCTCTTAAATTAATCTTAAAAGTATTTTTCACATATTATTTTTTATATCTAGAAATAATTGAAATTCATAATAATTTGTTAAAAATAATTAGTTTTACTTCATTAGTGCAAATGGAATGTAATTAACTAGAAACAATATATTGAAAATCACAAAAATTAAGTTTTAAATGGTTAGTTATCTACGTATATTAAAATATATAAAACTTTTTTCTTAATATTAAGAATACAAATTATAAAATATGGGTATATTTTGTGTATTTAAAATGTATTAATAGAATATCTAGATATATTAAAAATTTAAAAACAAACTACTATAAAAATTACATACAATTTAAAATTTCTAATCTTACTTAAATAGAATTATGAAAAATTAATTATAAATTTAAATGTCCTTACTTTTGACCATTAAAATTAATAATTATAGTAATTAAATTGTTTTTGAATAAATTAATAACTAAGAAATAAAGGATTAATACAAACACTTGGACAAACAAGAATTAAATTTATTGTTCATAAAAATAATTTAATGATATTTAGATGTGATAATAAAATAATATTCAAATATTATTTTTTTTCAATATAAGTTAAAACATAATTTTGAAAAACATTAAATTGACGAAAATAGTTTTGAAGTATTTATAAATATTTAATAAAATTTTAAAAAATATTTTTACTTTTAAGTTAAATATGAATTGTTTACCTATAAAATAGGTAAGTGGTTTCCATTTTATTTTATTATCTAACGGTCAAAATTTAAATAATAAAATCTAATAGCTATTAACTATTTTTCATGGATACAGAATGATTAGAATTTTTTATTTATTTATTAATTTGTTCTTTTTTTGCTGGTAAAAAAACGATAATATTCCTATCTATACCAAAAAATTTCATTAGGGATTTTTTTTTTACAAGAAAATTTCATTAAAGATTAGATTTATCTAAATAGAGTTTTATAAATAAGTTCATAGTCTAAATCAATAAAAATAGAAATATTTTAAAAAGTATATATATTTTATTTTTTTTAACAATAAAAAAATACATTCCTTTCAATAAAAATTATTTTTTTCTTGATTTGATACCTATATGCGGCTATGGACCAATGCAGACAAATGAATCCCTTTAATTGAATTTGCCCATTACACCACGTGTATAGATAAATCATTCTCTTTTGTAAAGTACCACTAATAACAGAACCTTTGCATTATTTAAGACGTACTCTCTTTCTCAGTAACACATTTCACACATAAGCGAGTTATATCAAGATCACAAGATTAATGGATAACCCAGAAACAGCACAAGTCTTAAGCTCTGCTGCCAAAAATAGAGGCAACTGGATCACCTTCCCTTTCATTATAGGTATATTTATTTTCTATCTTCTGCCTTACTTTGATCATTTTGATTTCGGTTGATGTATTATTTTTGTTTAAGCAGGGACGGTGACATGCTTGGCAATAGCTGCTGGAGGTTCGGGATTGAACTTGATTGTGTATCTGATTCGGGAATTTAAAGTGAACAGCATTGATGCAGCTCAGATTTCTAACGTTATTAGTGGTGTTTCCAATTTATCCCCTATAGTTGGAGCTATAGTTGCTGATTCCTTCTTGGGTTCTTTCTCTGTTGTCACAATATCTTCTTGTGTCTCTTTTCTGGTAATCTCTTCTAATTGTCTCTGTTGTCTCTTTTTTGTTAATTAATCTCTGTAAATGTTATCAAAGTGAGTTAGAATTTTCTTGCAGGGCTCGATGCTATTGGCTTTAACTGCATCACTTGACTCATTGAGGCCTAAACCTTGTGCAGTAGAAGAATCAAGTTTGTGCCAAACTCCATCAAAACTCCAATATACAGTACTATATGGAGCTTTTGCTCTATTATCTTTAGGGTATGGAGGGACAAAATTTACAATAGCAACAATGGGAGCAAACCAATTTGATAAACAGGAAGATAAGAGCATTTTTTTCCATTGGTTTTTTTTCACCTCCTGCGTTGCTTCTCTAATAAGTGCCACTGCCATTGTCTATATAGAAGATAATGTGAGTTGGGCTTTAGGGTTTTGGCTATCTCTTGCTGTTAATTTCACTGGTATAGTGATGTTTCTTCTGGGAAATCGATTCTATAGACATGATAAGCCAAATGGAAGCCCATTCACTAGCTTAGCACGTGTAGTTATTGCTGCTATACGAAAGAGAAAGGCCCCATTGTCTTCTTCAACTGAAGACTATTACTTTGAGCAAGATTTAAAAGGAAATGAGGTTTCGGCTTCAATTACAAAGAGTTTCAGGTATGATCTTAATATATATGAGTTTAAATTTTAGGTTTATATTTCTTGGTTTAAAAGTTCATTAGGACAATCTTTTTATTTTTTTTTGTATAAAAGGAATCGGAGATATAAAGTTATTGCATGTTAAGCCATTTTATCATATTTCATTCCATTCTATTAAACATAAAACTGAAAAAATTTTAAAATTGGAATAAAATTGCATGTAGTTAATTCAAGGTAAAAAATCTGTCACTTGGTTATGGAGATCGAAAGACTTCCAGAGCATCAGCTTGTAGCCACTAAATCAAATGTCATGTGCCCTACTAACTAGTATTGGTTAAATCTATTATACGTCTGATTGATTTAGCGATTATAACTAATACATAGATTTAAATATTATTTTATAAATATAGCTTAAAATATAAAATGATTGAATCCATGGGTTGTGACTTAACTAGCAACGCATGCTAGTTATATGAAAAGAACTCTCGGTTCAAACCCATTTATAGGAAAGAATGAAGAATTTTAATTGTAATTAAGCTTCGAGTCGGATTAGGAGGTCCATGGTAATAGGATCCGATACAGGTGGTTTAAAAAAAATATATAGAATGATTGAGAATTCAAATACCAAATATGAATAATATAAGAGATTTAATTTGTGCTTTATCCAATAGTTTAATAAAAAAAGGCATAGTTTAAGTATAAGAGATTTACAACAAAGAAAAACATAGTTAGAAGAATGAGAGAACAGAAGGAGAAAGGAAAAAGAAAGTTAGGTTTGAAGAAAAGAAACAGAAAGGAGAAGATAAATTGGATTAGAGTCAGAGAGACAAAATCACATAAGTTTTATTATTCAATTTCATTTTAAATTCCATGGACCCGCACATATCTAAAGAAGGATTTTTTTTTTTTTTGAAAAATTATAGAAAAGAAAAGAGAGCATAATTTTTTATTAAATCATATTGGAATCAAATTCAATTTAAAATATATATTTCTACTTTATCTAATAATTTAATAACAAGAATACTCAATAATTGAATTAATCATAAGATATTGATTGTCTGTTTCCACCATATCTGCATAAGTTGTATAAAAAATGGAAAGTGCCTTTTAAATTTCAGGAAAGACAATTAGGAATTGACCAAACTTTGTAGAAATAGGAATGGTAGTTTCTTTCTCTTTTTTTTTTTTGGAATATTATCATACACAAAAGAAATTAATTAAATATTCTAACAAAGCAGGTTTTTCAATCGAGCAGCACTGAAAGCTGAGGGAGAAACAAAACCTGATGGCACAATTGCAAAGCCCTGGAAATTATGCACAGTGCAACAAATAGAAGATTTGAAGGCTCTCATAAGGGTTTTCCCAATTTGGTCAACAGCATTATTTTTAATCACTCCTATAGTAATAATGCAAGGCAGCTTATCTGTCCTTCAAGCTCTAGTAATGGATCGTCGACTTGGAAACCATTTCAAAATCCCAGCTGGCTCTATTTCAGTCATAGTAATAGTTAGTACTTCCATTTTTCTCGCCATCAATGATCGTATTCTCATTCGAATATGGCAAAAGCTAACGCAAAGGTCTCCAACTCTATTCCAGAGAATAGGAATAGGCCATGTGATTAATGTGCTAAGCTTGGCTGTATCAGCTTTAGTTGAGTCACGGAGACTTAAACTAGCTCATGCTCAATATTCAGATAGTGTCAAAGACAACTCTACTACAGTGCCTATGCATGTCTCATGGCTATTTCCGCAAATAATTCTAGTTGGTATTGGAGAAGCATTTTATTATCCAGGACAAGTCGAATTTTATTATCAGGAATTTCCTGATTCTCTGCGAAGTACAGCAACTGCTATGATGTCTTTGATTGTTGGGATTTCTTGTTATTTAAGCACAGCATTGATTGATCTAATCAGAAGGGTTACAAACTGGTTACCAGATAATATTAATCACGGAAGGCTAGATAATGTATATTGGGTGCTAGCAGTAATAGGGATGGTTAACTTTTGTTATTATCTTTCTTGTGCTAAATTCTGTAAGTATCGATATCACAGCGTCCAAAACGCCATAGGTGAGACTTCTTCGGGTTCTTTAAGTGAAAACACCAGAATGTAATCAAATTATTTTAGGCTAGATAATCATTTAATGTTTTTATTCCAGGATTTTCCACCATTGAGATTCAAGGTTTAGATATATTGTGTAGACCAACTGGTCTGGGTTAGTATTAAATCTTTATATTAAGTTTTTCTTGATTGTATTAATAAAAATTATAATTTTAAAAAAAAAATCTTACCTTTTATTTATCTGAAAAGGAAAAGAAGTTAATTTCCTCTTTTGAGATTAAATATTAAAAGTGGAGATAATGATAGCAAATACATTTTGGAATTGCCAATTCAATGTGTTAAGTTAAAGCAAGTGGAGTCAGCCAATCAACAACATAATTATATTTGTTTTAATCTGCCGATATCCAAACTGTATTATTAAGGACCGTATAATTCGGTTCGGATATTAATTATAATTAAGGCTCTTTGTCTTTTCTTATAGATATGTTTAGTGAGCATCGAATCCGAGATATCTTATCATATGCGCACACAATCCGTACATAACAATATAATTATATGTAATGTTATTTACAGACAAGTGAGAAGTCAAAGAGAAATTGCTATGAGAAATTTTATATTCACCTATACATACTTTCCAAGAATGAGTTTATGAAAACGTTCTTGTCCAAGAACAACTTTTAAGCTTGCAGGGATTTTCCTTTTAAGCTTAACTGTGATCCTGTATTCCTTGAGGCCTCAACCTCGTACGTACACTTCTGCAGTACATGTACGGTCAGTTGGCTGCAGCTTCATGGAGCTTATGAACAGAAGATGCCTTTATATTTTCCAAGCAATGTCATGTCCATCAGATGCGTCGATTAACAGAGGTAAGATGAAGCTTAAGCAAATAAGATTAGACAACTAGGAAAATGATGTTTGCTTCTATATATTCTCCACAAGTTAGGCTGCTAGATATTTTAACAGAATATAGCAACGCATGCTTTTCTTTCTTAGGGCACCAACTGAATCGTAGGTTTGTCGAGGATGACGATGCCAGAAGATACTTCGTCCATATTCTGGTCACTCGCGAGTCAAAATCAACTCATTGATCATAAGTTATTGCCTGAAGTTACTTACTGTCATGTTGTTTTTGAAAACCGAACAAAAACTCAGTTCCCTTGAAAACCTTCTTTCTACCTTTTCTGTCTTTAATATTTTTTTTTCCGATCTTTTGCACCGTAACATGTATAGAAAATAATTTTTTATTTATTTATTAAAATCTTTTTATTAATTAGTTAAATTATTTTTTAAATTAATTTGAATATTATCTTTTTATGTCATAAAGTCACTATTTTATTAATCCAAATCAGATCAAATAACTAATAATGAATTAAAAAAATAAATAAATTACAATAATTAATGGATTCGAATAAAATACAAAATGATAAACAATCTATATATATATCCCGTGCAAAATAGAGGTTTTCCTATCCTATGTGAGCTCTGTTGTTTTGAATATTTGTGTTATCTTTCTTTTTGTTGTTTTTTATACTCATAATGTAATTAATTAATATTGTATTTTTTTTATTTGTAGTTTTTAAAGAGCATTTTCTATTTTATTTCTAATATTATTTTTATATAATGGAGTTTTAAATCATTCAACCGAGTTGAGTTGTTATCAAACTGAGTCTTAAACCATTCACAAATGATTTGATTCATTTACTGCACAACTCATTATCATGTATAGATACTAATAATGAATAGCTTGAACTTTTGAGATTGTAATGGACTACTGCAGACGCGTTTGCTGTGTTTCCTGTTTTCCTTACGCGACAACCAGTTAGCTAAACCCACTCGTTACTTAGAACCAATTGAAAATCCTTTAGTTGAAGGACCACAATACAACTGTGATGCACCAACACCACCACCTTTGCATTATTTAAGACCTATTCTCTCCTTGTCAACGACACATTTCACGTAAAATACAAGTAATACCAAGGTTATACAATTGATGGATGACACTGAAACACCAGAAATCTCTAGCTCTGCTGCCAAACTAAGAGAAGAGACATTGGAAATGGTGGAGATTCTTTAACAGATTTGATTCTATCTTTCAAACTTTTCTTAACAATCAGTTCAACCATGTTTTAAGAGAACAGAATTGTTTTGCTGATACTTTGGCAAAGAAAGAGGTTGAAGTGAATAAAGAATTTCTGGCTTGGTTGTAATTTCTTAGGATACTCTGAGTTTCATGGATTCTTTTGGTTTGTTACAGAATTCTTTCCCATCTCAAGAATGAATTCTGAATCGTATGTTAAGGTTATTCCAGATTTCATTTACTTAAATTATGTTCAACATAAATTAGATGTAAACGGAAAAATCTTATGGATCAAGTTTTAGAATTTTGAATATTTAAAATTTAATAAAATGATTTAATTATATAAAACGACACGTGTTCATAAATCTATTTGATTTCACTATTAAATCATATTGGAATCAAATTCAATATAAAATATATATTTCTACTCTATCGAATAATTTAATAATAATTATACTCAATAATTGAATTAATAAAAAATATATGATTGTCTGTTTCCACCATATCTGTGTAAATTGTATAAAAAAAGGAAATTGGATTTCAAATTCCAAGGAAAGACAATTAGGAATTGACCAAACTTTGTAGATAGAGAAATGCTAGTCGGTGGCATCATAAGATTATTGGAGCATATCATTAGAATTATGATGGTCTTTTGATAACATTATTTTAAATATTTTCAAGCAAAAGCAACTTTAATATTATACAGATTGCCAATAATATATTGGAGCTTATGATTAAGGGCATACACTGAGTAGATTTCAGTGAAAATGTGTAGAACAAATTAGGATGAGGCACATTACATTATGTTCTATTAGTTAGACTCACCAAACGTGGCCTCAGTCTTTTTTATTATTATTATTCATAAGAAACTTAATAAACTGGGATAGTATTATTATCTACAAAGCAGAGATAGCCATTTTATTTTAATAATATTCATTAAATTAGTGATAACATTTGCGAAAAATAAAAGGTCTTGAGCTTAAAAATTATTATTATATTATTGCAATAAAATATGTTCTATATTTAAATACTCGTGGGAAAAAAAAATTTGGTGTTATCCTTGGAATATTATTATACTAAAAAGAAAAAAAATATTTGGTCTAACAAAGCAGGTTTTTCAACCCAGCAATACTTAAAGCGAAGGGAGAAACAAAATCTGATGGCTTAATTACAAAACCCTGAAAACTATGTGTTAAGCTCTAAGTGAAGGGAGAACTAGTAAATTGTATATTAACCCGTCGTTGAGTAAAATATGGAGTATATATATTAATTTGAATATTCTGAATAAGTTAAGGATTATGAATTCTATATTAACTATTAGTTAGAATTAATTTAGAAGTATAATAATATTAACACTATGCACACTATGAGATGAGCAGAAGATTTTGAAAACTCGGGTAAGGATCTTCCCAATTTGGTCAAGCACTCATATAGCAATGCAAGGCAACTTAAATGTTATTCAAGCTCTAACAATAGATCGTCGACTTCAAAATCCCAGCTGGCTCTATTTCATCTATAGTACTACTTGTTACTTCCATTTTTGTCACCATAAATGATCGAATTCTCTTTCGACTATGGCAAAAGCTAACGCGAAAGTCACCAACTATATTCCAGAGAATAGGAATAGGCCATGCGATTAATGTGATAAGCTTGGTTGTGTCTGCTTTAGTGGAGTCAAGGAGACTTAAACTAGTTCATGCCCAGTATTCAGATAGTGTCAAAGGCAACTCTACTGCAGTGCCTTACGGCTATTTCCGCAACTAATTTTAGTTGGTATCGGAAAAGCATTTCATTTTCTGGGACAAGTCGCATTTTATTATCGGGAATTTCCTCAGTCTCTGTGTAGTACAGCAATTGCTATGATTTCTATGATTACTGGGATAGAATAGGGTCTAACCACTAGACCAAGAAGTGCATATTTGTAGATACAACTATTTATACAGCAGATTGGATATCTAAAGAATATTCACATAATACACGCCCTGGTAATCCTATGTGAACTGCTTCAAATTCTGAAATATAATTTTTATTGAAGAAATTGATTAAATGCCATTAAATTTTATTTGAAGGTGTTCTAATATATTTTAATCATAAAACATTCACAACAGTAACAAAACAAATTTCACACAGTTTTTTTTTTTTTTTTTTTCCCTTCAACTTGATCACATGCACAATTTACTCAAAATTGAACTTTTGAATGAATCTTGACCTGAACTTTCAATCCAAATGGGTCCATTTTTTACTGGAATAAAGGTGTTGTTGACCATGTCATTAAGTGAGAATGGATAACTTATTTAAGCGGATAGAAAATCATCTTTTTATTATTAGTCTTTCATGCGCGTTGACTAGCCAAAAAAAAAAAAAGGCCAAATTGAGTGACAAACCTTGGGAAAAATTATTGAGGACCCAATTGGGGAGCATTCTGTCGAACTAAGCAAAAAGCAAAACAGCAAAATTTTGAGGGTTCTTTGCAAAAAAATTACTCCATTCCTCCTAATTTGTTTGCTTATTATTTCTTTTTTAACTTATTTTTATTGATTAAATAAAGACTTTTATTAATATCTTAATGAATTAAGGGTAACTGGCAAAACAGCTCTTACTGATTAAATTTCTAATATGCGTGTTTTATCAAACTATGCAAATAAAATAGAATGGAGAGAGTACTATTTTTTTTAGGGTTGAAAATTCCTGCTAAAATCAATCTAAAAATTCAATTTTAGGTAAGAAATTACACGAAGGAAAGGCACATCAAGAATTAATCTTTTTAACGGCAAATAAACTTCTAGTAGGTGTTTGTTATGGCTATTTAGTCTATAGCAGAGTTATAGACCTCCTCACAGCTACCATTCAAATCATCTTCAATTTGGAAACAATTATTTAAACTTTGACACATTACCATTTTGATATACTAACGTGACAGAAATCCATCAGTTGGAATATCAGTACATCTTCTACTGCCATCAACAGAGCTTCCCATAGTAAATGAAACAGTAGATAAAGATACTAATTAATTGTAATGGAGAAAAATAATAGTTGCTTTTTCATATAGCATGCAATTCTAACACAGTTTACATCAATAAACTAGTGCAGAACAATATTGGAATCTTAATTGAATAATCTTAAGAAGATATATAATTCATTTGCAGCAATTAAGACATACTTGCAAGCACTAGCAACTCATCCTAGTAGGAGCATGGCAGAAGATGGAGAGATGCAGATTTCAGATTCTAACAGGAAAAATGGAGGCTGGATCACCTTCCCTTTCATCGCAGGTATAGCTCACTCGCTTTTCACTTTCACCCTTTTGAATATAAACCCAGAAAATAACTAATAGTTCCTTTGGTTTTTACATTAAAAACAGGAACATTGGCGGGATTGACAATAGCAATAGCCGGATCAATGTCGAACTTAGTTGTGTACTTGATCGAGAAATTTAATGTGAAGAGCATAGAGGCTACTCAAATCTTCAACATTGTCAATGGATGTAGTAGTCTGCTTCCAGTTATTGCAGGCATCATTGCAGATTCCTTTCTAGGCTGTTTTTCGGTTATCTGGGTTTCTTCTGTCTTTTCTTTAATAGTAATAGCTCTAATCTTCGAGTCTATAATTCACCGTTCATTACCAAATCATAGTTTCACCCATCTGTAAACTTGCAGGGCATATTTCTTTTAAGCCTGACAGCGATCCTGCATACCTTGAGGCCTCAACCCTGTGGAAATGGATCAAGCTCATGCACAACTCCAACAACTTTACAATTCGTTGTCTTGTACTCGGGTATCGCTCTAACTACAATAGGTCAAGGGGGGTCGCGATTTGCCATAGCAACAATGGGAGCGAACCAATTTGATAACGTCAAGGATCAAGGATTTTTTATGAACTGGTTTGTGGTGATTTTGTATGCATCAGGAGTAACAGGTGCTACTGTTATTGTCTATATACAGGATAATGTAAGTTGGGGATTAGGGTTTGGCCTATCTGTTGGTGCTAACATGGTTGGCTTAGCATTTTTCCTTTGGGGAAATCGTTACTATTGCCATATTAAGCTGGAGGGGAGCCCATTTACGAGCTTATTTCGTGTTATTATTGCAGCTGTTCGAAAAAGGAAAGTTCAACTTTCATCTAGAATGGAAGATTACTACTTTGGACATAATCAGGCAATGGAAACTGAGGTTTTAGAACCAACTAAAAGCTTTAGGTACGTACAATTACTATTCAATATCTGAAAATGGTTAAGCTCTCCATTTTCATTTAATACTAAACTTGTTGTTTCTGTTACTTAAATTCAGGTTCCTGAACAAGGCAGCACAGAAGACTGAAGGCGACATTAAATTAAATGGCTCCACCTCCACTGCAAATCCATGGAGACTTTGTTCAGTGCAGCAAGTGGAGGACCTAAAATCTGTAATGAGGATTTTTCCAGTATTATCAAGTGGGATTTTCCTGAGCACCCCTATTGGAGTCTTGAATAGCTTAACAATCCTCCAAGCACTTTCTATGGACCGTCATATTGGATCAAGTTTCAAATTCCCAGCAGGATCAGTGATAATCTTTGTATTAACCTCCGCTGCAATATCTCTTGCTTTGATTGACCGATTCGTCTGTCCATTATGGCAGAAACTGACTCATAGATCACCAACTCCCCTTCAACGAATCGGAGCAGGCCATGTGCTTAATGTGATAGGAATGGCAGTTGCAGCTCTAGTGGAGTCAAAAAGGCGAAAAGTAGCAGTAACCCATAACCTTATTAATGGTGTTGTTCCTATATCAGTTTTATGGCTAGTGCCACAATTAGCTGTGGTTGGGATTGGAGAAGCATTCCATTATCCAGGACAAGTAACATTATATTACAGAGAATCCCCAAAGTCAGTAGGAAGCACAGCAACTGCTATGAGTGCTCTGAATATGGGAATTGCATACTATTTAAGCAGTGCTGTTGTTGATCTGGTTCAAAAGACTACATCTTGGTTACCAGATAATATAAACAATGGGAGGCTAGATTATGTTTATTGGATGTTGTTTGTGCTTGGCTCCCTAAACTTTGCTTATTTTCTAATATGTGCCAAGTTTTACAAGTATCAGAATGTTGAATAATTACTTTCTGTCATCTTTGTTGGACAATTCAGTCGAAACAGAATGTCTTTCTTTCTTTTTTTTTTTTTTTATCTTTATAATATATAGTGTTGTGAAATTTTTATAATAGGGATAAATTGTCACAAGGATGTTCTTATTTAAGAATGAACATTTTTCAACTGCTTGGATTACAATTTGTATCAGGTTATATGCAGCTGTTATTGATAGATTTATATTGTGATAAGTGTAATTTTAAATCTAACGGAAGTTCTTATAATAGACAAACCGTTTATAATGTTATATTTTGTTCCAAGCATTTCTTCTTCTGTTTTCATGCTGTCTAAAAAAGAATGAAAACGGCCACTTTTTTACGTGTCAAAAAGTATATATAGTCTTTTCAAGTGCTCGTTCTGATAGATGGTGTTGGCTCATAGCATTTGATAATTATTATTCGTGTTTGATAAAATTTTAATAACAGTTGCCCTTTATGTATTGTGATATGTAATGTATATATATTTTTTTATTTAAAATGGATATATTTTTTTAATGTATTACATAAATAAAATATTAATTAAAATTTTAAAATACCAATATTTAAGAAAAAATTTTAAATAATTATAAACAAAATTGTTATAAAAGAATATTAATTTTAAAAAATAATTTTATTAATAATTATTTTTTATGAGGTCAATAAAATCTAAAATAATATAAATACAAATCAGTTAGTTAGTAATTAATACGAAAAAGCTTTTAAATGTAATATCAGTTATGAACTGTCTGAATCAGTTAAGTCAAATGTACCCTAAGTTATTCTATTAACAACTAAATAAAATACAAGCCTCTAAAAAAACGCCTCTTTTTTAAAAATATAGATAAAAATTATTGGAGTAACATTTAATATCAATATTGGAGTTTATCTTAAAAATATAGATAAAAATTATTGTTCAAATTATATCAATTACTTTCTTTTTTTTCTAACATATTAATTACTTTTTTTAATAAATATGAGAACAAAAATAAGCATATCTCTGTAGCATAAAGGGAGTATTTAATAAATATATTAATTTCTAGTAATAAAATATGAACATCTAATTAGTATTTTCTTATCTCGAAAATATTAATCTAAATCCGTTATCTCAAGCCAGATTAATTATTTTAGGTGTGGACTTCAAGGTTCGAATTTCACCATTTCCACTCTCCAATGAAGAAAATGTAAAATTTTTTTAATATATTATATAAAAAAAAATTAGGCAATTGGCTATTTTTCTTTCTTTTAACATATAAAGTAATTTTGATAAAATATGTCAAGTCAGAATTAAAATTTCAATATTCGACCTCATCAAGATAAGAAAATTAAATTTGTAAATTTGAACTCATTTTTCTTTTCTAAATGTTCAATGCATTAATGTATATATAAAACAGTATAAATTAAATACTATTATGAAACTATATAATATAATGGATATCCATAAATTTATTTAAATAATTATTTATTTATCTAAAAGTCATGTCTTTTGAAATAAAGGGTTATGTCCTTTTAAATGAAGGATTATGTCCTTTTAAATGAAGGGTTATATTTTTTAGTATAAAGTTATGTCTTTTAAATATACATTTTGATACCCTATAAATAGTCCTTAAATTCTACAAATTATGTAACCAAGATTAATAATAATAAATTAACTTCTCTCTAATCTCTTTTCTTCTATTTATTAGATTTCTATATATATATTCTCTATTTTTTATATTTCATAACAAATACGACTTTTACGATTTTTAAATTTTTAAATTTTAAATTCCATGAAAAAAAGTTGCATTTTGTAAAAATGAATTGTAATAAATGAGCTTTTTAACAATGTCCAGTGTTTTTAAAATCCAACTGTAATTAAACCTCTGCTGACTGATTCATTGGACCAACTGTCAGCACTGAATTTTTTATCAAAACAATTCTAAAAAAAGAAATTGTATCTTAACCTGAAAATATGAAAGTAGATCACAAAACCAATTCCCAGTTTGACGGTTCTAGGCGGACAATCCAGTCCAATTCTCAAACCACTGCAGTTTCTGCAACACTTCCTTAAAGACACATCAGTCTCCAGAAGTCCATTTGTGTGAAAAATGTCAAGTTGGTTTCTCATTAATGGCACAGAAAAAAGAACAAAAGAACAATTTATCTCTCTAAGATAGATGTAACAGTGGCAAAGCAGCAACTTGCTGCAATTTTTTTTTTTTTTTTTTGGGGTTAAGTGTTAAATTTCGGTCAGTAAGGTTGTCAATGAGAAAAAAAATGATTAGCTGAGATGTATTCTCAACTGCCACAGGAACAAGAGCTATTCTTGTTGGCAATATTGAACGTTTCAAGTGTGAAATAACCCTTTGCTCGTTCACCTTGAATCTCATCTCTTCAGTTGGAAGTGGAAGATGGGATGTTGGTGTTGGTAAATTTTGTACAGTCATAAGGTCCTATCCCTTGGTTGTTTTTCCGTTTTACCTGTAAAAAATAGTTGAAGTTATACATCAACAAAAGGAATATGAGAAATAGATTCATTCTTTCATAAAATTTGCAGGACAATTGGTAGGTGGGCGTTTGCCTTTCTCAACTATCCTTCCCAAAACAACCTTATTAATGCTAAAAGTTGAAGCGCATGAGCAAGAGAGATATAATTCAACCCAGAAATTAACGCCTTCTATTGTTGAAGGAAAAAAAATGGATATGGGGTGTGTTTGACATTAATATTCATCCTAATGTCAAGAAAAAACGTTTTGCTAAAAATGTTGATTCGAGTTTATTGAAGTTTGTTTTTAATGCGAATTTTCACATGTAATAATCATTAAATCTTAAAAAAGAAGCTATAAAGCATTCTAAAATTACTTTTTTCCCAACATCTATGAAGGTGCTTTTTAGGAAAAATAGCTTTTTCTTTTTTGAAGGATTAAAAATAGCTTCAACAATAATGCCAAACAGGCTCACAATGTCAGTAATTGATGTCTGTTGGAATTATCCTCAACAATTGCTTTAACAAAATCAAGAGAAGGTTCTATGAAACATTGACCTGATATTTTCCAAAACAAAATTAGACTGTTTCGAAAAGAATCTACAAGCACAGGACAGCAAAATGAAAAGGCAAAACAGTAGATACAGGATTTCCAAGTTGTTTTGAACTGTCATGTTAGAGGAAACAGAGTATCTTTAAGTTTTTTGGGTAGAGGACAGGTTGCAATACTCGTATTACTATTTCAATGTATATAAACGTCATAATATATTAAGGTAATTAGCAGGCATAGGCTTATAAAAGTAATTTTCTAGGTTAGAGGATTTTGTACCGGGGACCAAGGACCAGGTTCAGGTAGAGACTTGTCCGGTGGTGAATTTTGTACAGCGCCACTTTTCTTGGCTAGGATTTCCTGCAGAAAACTATGCATTAGGGCATAGTATTTTTTTCTAGTAAAATTAGTCCACAGGGTATGGGTTAAGTACCTCTCCAGCAGCTTCAAAAGCTGCTAACCATTCATCTGAAAAAGGAACAGCGTTTGGTGGAGGCCTTCCTACTAGTGCATCTTGCTTGTCCTCATCCACAGATTCCTTGCTGCAATAACATATGATCCAACTGATTTAAAATGCATGCTGTACGAATTCTGAAAAAACTATACCGTGCCTATAGAGATGGTCAAAGAGTTGGCAAGAGAAAAACATGGATTGTACATTTGCACCAATAAGATGTGGGTTATGGAACTTACCGTGAGACAGTTGCACCCTTAACTACTTCGGAGGCCACAACACTGGCTAACCCATCTTGCAGTTCACTGTTATTACCACCATTGCTTTGGTGAATGTTAACCTCAGATTCCACAGGAAAAATACTATTCTCTAACAAATTGACTTCTACGGCTTGCTGGATACTCCCATTAGATGTGTCATTTGCTTTTTCATTCAAAACACTGAAAGGCTTAGAGTTAAAAGTATTTGCAGTCAATGGCATCTGATCTCCATTTGTCTTGGAGGATGAACCAGAATTAAAAGGTCGAGATTGATTGTCAAGATCATAATCATTTCTGATCTTACAATCCATACAACATTCAATATTTTCATCTGATGGCTCCATGGATGGGTGCTCAACATTTTTATCCACAGTATAACAAACATTACGCATTTGAGGCAGTAATAGAGTGCATTCACTAGGTAAATCATTGCCTTGTTCTAAACTGGCACCTGAAACATTCTCATGAATTTCTTTCTCCAGAGATTCAATAGAAGCATTCATCAGCAACAAGTTATCATCCGAACACAGCCCATAATTTTCAGGAGCAACTTCTTGATCAAGATTTTGAAGCTTGGGATGTTCTTTAGGCTGTCTACTGACATCATCAACCCCTAAGGAAGATTTATCTGCCCCTGAAACACAAACATTACTGTTGCAGTTATCAGTTAACAGACAATGATGTGAGGACTGTACTGCTGAATCTTCCCCATGTCTTTCCTTGATCATGTTATCAACCCCAGCAAGTTCATTTTCCACGATTTCACATTGGTCTGGACTTTGACGAACTTGAGATCCACTTTCAATGTATTTGCTCTCATAAAAAATATCTCGACTCTGATTCACCAGTTCAGCTTCATGAAAAAAAGAATTTATCAGCTTAGCTTGTTCTATAGGCTGTTCTTTCATCTCATGCATAACACTAGACCAATCCATGTGCTGTATGGAAATTCCCCTTTCACTGTAACAAGCATCATTCCCTCTCTTTAAATAAGAAAACTCAGTGAAATTTGTTGCTGAAGAATTGGAGTTGTTGTCCATTACATCTTCATGCTCACTCATACCATTCATCCCAGAAGCAACCTTACCTTGCACAACAGAGCTAATTTGGGATGTTACCTGAGGATTTTCAAGTTCACTCCCACTAAGATCTCCTATATTTGGACAACAATCATTCACAGTGATACTACCAGCGATGACTGCAATAATCATATGGCTTTTGCCCATCCCTTCCGATGCCAAAGCATTAGATTCATAAATAGCTGTCGAAGCATTTTCCACCAACGACTTACTATCTGTAGAAGCTATTAAAGCATTTTCCTCCACTGGGTCACCATCTGCAGAATCTATTAAAGCATTTTCCACATGTAGGCGCTCCATCTCTCCAGCTTTATCAAGACCAAAGTCTTCGTCAACAGGTAATGTTAAACAAAGAAAGTTAGAGCTTGCTAATTCACTTCCACTAGCATCAGTTCCTATTGATTCAACAGAACTGAAACTCTGAAGGGCATCTTTCACTTGGGACTCTTCATGGCATTTTTCATTCAATAAGAAGCCATTAAAAAGTGTGTGCTTTCCCTGAAAAGTTCGTTCTTTTAATGGACAGGACTTTGGAAGCTGAGCTTGTTCAACAGATTTTGCACTTGGGTCATCAATATTCATGAAGTTTGAACTATCCACATTTAAAGTGCTCATCAAATTCTTGCTACGTTCAACCAACATTTGTGTAACTCCAGCATGCAATCCCCTACTTTCATAATCAATTCCAGTAATGCCATCTTTTCCAGGCTCTACATCTGTACAGTGAGATAGACAACATGAAGTAGAATCACACTCTAGAACTTTCAGACCAGCATCTTCATTTGGCTTATTGTATTTATTAAGATCTTCCAAAGAGATTCTGTCCTCAAACAAAGTATTAGAGATCCCCTGGCTCTGTGTGTTAGAGTTTAAATCAACTTCACAAGTGTCAGGCTTCCTCCGCTTGCATGTCTCAAGCTTGACTTCATGTGTCCCACTTAGCTGGTCTTCATGCCCTTTTGAAGCTTCCATGTCCGAGTTATTGTTCACATTTGTACACTGCGAATCTGTACAGACATTTTGATTCTCCATAGATGCATCATGCTGTGTTTCCACAAGTCGGTTCACAATCTTATTATTTGCCTTACAAGGACCTTCATCTTCCACTGGGAGGCAAAGAAGGGGCATAGACTGGGGATGGTCTAAGTAAGCACCATTAGAATCTGTACTTCTGGTGCTAACATCAACAATGCTCCTGTCAGAATCTTTTTCTAATTGTTCAAATGGATCACACTCTAAGGAGAACTTATTATTGTTGCTCCGCTGTGCAATATGATCCATGCAAGAGATCCTTTTGAGTTTACATGGTTCTGCATGACATAGAGACTGTGGATCAACATCATTATGATAGTTGTGCATCTGCTGCGGATGATTCATCATACAATTACTCTCAGAGTTATGTTTTTCCTGCAATGCCACCTCCTTCATATTATTCAACCCCAAGTTGGTTTTGATCTTTCCACACGATGCAGCATCAACAGTAGATGCTGCAGTGTGCGCTTTACTTGGGCACGCAATTGTATTCCCAGACGGTCGTGGGGGCCTTTGATGAATAGGATTTAAGGCACTTGATTTGCTAAAATTAGGAATATTAGACTCGAGAAGATTGCAGGACTGACTACTTCTCTGCAACAGGCTATGCAAGCCAGAAGGTTTTGACTGCAAAGCCACAAATGAGAGAAGGGGATGAAAAATGGCTTGGCATCTGATCAAACATTTTGAAACACTAAAAATCGTTTCTATTGATATGTTTAACTTGTAAGTTCTACTTTTTCAATAATATAATTATCTGATATTCTCTAAATCAGCTTACCTGACCAAAGAATCCTAGTGATGGTGATGGCATTCGCAAGCCAGTTGGCTTTGTTGTTTGAGGTTGTATATGTTGCATGTTTCCACCATTACTAGAAGCATTTTGGGAGAAAGAAACTGCAATTTTGCTGGTATTGCTATCATTGGCAGTTGAAGGATGAGCAGCAGCTGGAACTACTTCTGAGCTATTATTTGCTTTCCAAACCTGGGGAAGTTGCAGATTGGATGATGAATGTGTTTCAGGCACTGAGCTGACCTTCACCTTTAGAAAAATAGAGTAAAGGAAAGACACGTGTATTAGATACTAAGGAAGCAACTGCGTCACAAAATTTGCAACCTGATTTATCAGACAAAACTTTGAAGGGTTGATTCACAGTGACTGTAACTTCTTGAGCTCCAGGTTCTTACCACAGTTTTTCTTGCTTGCTGAGCAGTAGATTTTACATTTGGTTTTCCGGCAGGAATGGATTTTGCATTATTTCGAGCAGTCTTTGTATTGGTTGGAGTGCTTTTTAATCCAACATTTTTCTGAGAATTGACTGCAGAATATATCAAATACACATTATCAATTTCATCTGATGACAAGTGAAAGCTTAGCCTAACAGAGAAGGACCATACATTGGAAACTTAGTTGTTCTGTGAAATATAATACATATGAGAAATTAAATCAAGCAGTTACATCAAAAACTTAGATTCCAAACCCTTTAAAACTGAATACGCACAGACATAAACAAAGATCACCTGGCTTAGAATTATATTTGCTTTTTGAATGGCTTGCACTAGTTATGGAACTTCTAGAAGTTGAAGAAAGAGCTGAAGGATCTGGCTTTGGAGCCAATAGGTTAGAAACTCTTGAGTCTTTAGTTGCCACTTTTGTTGTGTTTGTGTTCGCAGGTCTTTTCAGAGTTCAAAGAAGTTAAGCTCAACTTTACATTGAAACAAATGGATTAAGAAAAGACAAAGAAGCACAAAGAAACTCATGGGTTATAAACTTAGAGGGATTTTGGAGACCAACAAACACACAACTTCACACAAAAATGGTATAAAAGGATATGAAGATGAAGCCACTGATCGTGGACAACCACTGCGCTTAGAGGCACTTCTATTAATATCTTGAGCTTGAAGAACCTTTCTTTTGGTCTGTGGAGCATTGTTTAAACATTATGATAGCAAATTTCATAACTTCCAATATTTTCAATTTCAAAAAAAAAAAAAAGAAAAGAAAGAGAGCAAGAAAAAGAATTAAAATTAAAATACAGCTTACGCAATAAATAAAGTAGTTAAACAAGAAAGGGATAAAGGGGAAAAACATATATTCAAATTCGACAAACACTAACCGCAGAAGCTGGGCCTCGTTTATCTCTAGTTGATGAACCAAGCTTTGGTGACAAGGTACCGGCAATCTTTCTACCTTCATTTACAGTACTTGAAGGAAGCTTCTTGAATAAATTATCCTCGAGTGCTTGCAAATCAGACGAGTCACTGACGCTATCCAATTCACCAGACAGTGATTCTCTACCTTCATGTATAACTGACAAAGTCTCCCCATTACACTTGCCCAAATCCCCACTAAGCATTGACAATTCTAAGGGATCCAAGACACCTAGCAAAAGAGAGTTGCCCTCATAAGCATTGATCAAACAAGAAAAGTAAAAATAGTAGCATCATATATATACAAACAAAGCAAAACCTTCTTCAGTAAAGAAAGCTCTATCCCATGCTAAGCTTTTCCGCAGATTGTAACCTCCACCCTTCTTTTTCCTCTTCATTTTCTGTGGCTCAATACTGAGTTTAGGCACTTCTGACTTATCCAAACTGACATTTTCCTTGTTCACATTGTTATTAGATGTACTATCTTCACGCGATGAAGAGTTTGGTTCTGCAATATAATAAATAAATAGATTAATACCTGCCTATTTCTACTTTCATTCCAAATTGTAGAAACCTACCACCAAGCCATTTAAATCCCTCGCTGTGAACACAAAATGAAGCATATAAATCAAATCAAACAATTAAAATGAAATCCCTCACCGAGTGGAGAAGGAAGACGAGAAGAGCGGGCAGATCTGGGGTTTCGGAGAAGAGGAGAGCAGGAGAAATAGGAGTTGCCGTTAGAGAAAGAAACATCGTCGTTTGCCATAGACAGCAATGAATCGTCTTCCCCTGACATCTCAATGAGGGATAGATCAGATTCCATTTGTGTTTCTGCGACGAGAACAATCAGTTAGTTTTCTCTAGAAAGATCGATCAAGTGCAGTAGGAGAGCAGTAGAAGGTCATAAAATGGAGTGTATCAGATTTGAGAATGAAATTTTTTGAATTTGTATTGACAAGCGGGAACTGTATGTCAATGGCGAGGAGGAGAAAAAAATAAGCTATGAAGATAACGTAAAATTGACGATCACGTGTTGGGTTTGGTTTTGGTAAATTAAAAAGAAGCCCATTTCCTCTTTTTCTTTTTCTAATTACTAATTAAGATATACCACCTGGATTTGATAATAAAAAAAAGTTCAAATTTTTAAATTTTGTTTGCAATTATAAATTTACTTTATAATAATATTTTTGGATATTAAAAATAACTTATCTTTGTGATGTTAAAAATGAAAATTTCCAAATAGGTTTTCTGAAGTTGCAAAAAAAAAAAAAAAAAACTTTCGTTTTTCTTGTACATGATAAACTGGTTTGAAATTGTGAAATTCAAATTTATAATCATACAATTCATTTGTTCCTATCAATTTCTTGATCTCAATTTATCCTCATAACAAGTTAACAACAAGAACCTGTACAGCGAAATCAAGTGGAGAAGATCATAACCTGCTAATGTTTTTAATATGATAGATTTCGATTTCCCAAGCAAAATTTCTTGATAGACAACTTAGTATTCCAAGCCAGAGCAACTTAGTAACTTAAGAAAGATATGGAGAACTAACATTTATGATTTATGGAACCTTAAGTCATGGACGTTTCGCATATCTATTTCCTGTGTAAATTATGTTTTAAATATTATTTTTTCCGAATCATTTTTTCATTTCTATTTCCGTGCAACATAGACCGGCATTATACAGAATCTAAAAAATAGAAATTTCAAGCAGGCTCACTTAACCGGAGGATCTAATAATATTTTTGTGTTACTACGAAGGCAAAGTGTATATTCTCTGCAATTAAAAAAAAAACAGATCTTTGACCAAACACTGTAGAAAATTGCAGCTCAACGACTACGCAATTGCATGACATCAAACACCACTACTAAATATGCATTCATACTTACAGAAATATGATCACTCCACCAAAACCATGCAAAGAACTGACATATTCTGGTTTATGATGGCTTTGACCGTGCAAATATTTTTAGCAAATACAGCAACTCAGTAATATATGTACATATAGATAGACGGTTTTCTTTTTTTTTTTTTTAAAAAAAAAAAAAAAAGTAAATATGGACAGGAAATTCTAGAACCTAATTTTGCTAAAACTTAACTTACAAACTCTAGCTAATATTACAACCCTCTTCAGAAGGGTCGCTGTCAGCTGAAAATCCTAAAACATATGCCTCTTCCCCGTCTTCTTCATCACCCTCAACATCAGCATAAGTGTATCTCCTTTCTCTATATTCCAATGTTTGTCGCCTTTGCATGCGCAGAACATTCATTATAAGATTCGGGGATAGAGTTATCCGTGAAGGGTTCTCTCTACCCTTCCTATTTGACTCCATGATCTGTTAATAAACAACAAAAACAAGGGAACACAAAATAAAACTCAATTTCAAGGTTGATCACAACAAACAAAAAATGACAAATCAACATGCAAAATTTTTTTTCCCCTTAAATGTAGTTCAAGATCAGTACCTTTTCTAAATTGCCAGGAACTGGAGGATCTTCTCTAGCAATGGGAACCCAAAGCTTCGCATTCTTTTCTATTCCACAAGTAGCGAAAATAGGCAAATATGGATGAGGTTCAAGTTGATTCACTACATGTCGATCACCACGCATTAAACGCACTACATTACCACTTTGCTTCTCCCAAATAAATATGTGGCCACAATCAGAACCACTCAATATATATTCATCATTAGGGCCAAAGAAGCTCACTCCTTTAACAGTCCTTGCATTTCTATGGCCCAGGTAAACTTGTGGCTTCTCAAGTTTTTGTAAGTCTTCAGAAGGTAAGGATAATGGGTTAGACCCAATCCCCATGTTCTTCTGAAATAGATAAATAAGCTCATCATTATAAGAGACAAGCAATTCACTAGTATTAGAGTAAGCTAATCCTGTGATATGCAAATTTTTTGTCCCCATCAGGTGACGAGGGCAAAATGTGTTCACAGGTGTATCTGAATTACTCGATGCATCCAATCTGCATTTCCTTATGTCATAGACAAGTGCATACTCATTGGAACCTCCCACAGCGAAGTAATTAGGATTTCTCGGGTCAGTTACAATGGCATTCAATCTTATGCAATTATGATGTCGTCCGCTATTTTCTGCAAATGAAGAACAATAGAAAAGCTTTGTAGCAGACCGACTGCGCAGATCAAACTGCAAAATGAAATGAAAAATCAAACTGTCTTCACCGCAGCTATAAAACACATATCATAAATTTAACCAACATGTTGTACTAAATAAAAGATTTCCAAAGCACAAAAATATCATAAATTTAACCAACATGTTGCACTAAACCATCTTCACCACAGCTATAAAGCACATGGGGACTTCCTGGCTCTACAGCAAGCTTGTATACACGCCCTTGGTGCTTCCCCAACTCTTTTGTATCAACTCGACCATTTTCCAAGACCTGGCCAAGCCTGACCTGCGGGGGCAAAAAAATTAGATAAAATGCCGAAAAAGAGGCAGTTTATGGACAAACATGCCAAAGAAGGCCTGAGAGCAATTCCATATTGACAAGAGAGAAAGCAAGGACAATAAGATGACTAAGAACGCCAGCTCTCTCAAACTTACAGCTTGTTTGGTATAAATGAGTTCCCCATGGAATTCCATATTTCATTGTTGGTGCAAATGGTAACGTTTATTTCTTTAATTAGTTCAACAATTCATACTTCAAATTCATTATGGTAAACAAGGGTCTAAAGACCTCCTCTCTGAACAGCTTCTGAGGACCAGCTTTGTTACAACTGTAAAATTGTTCCTTTTGTGAACAGAAGGTCATACGTACTTCATAAAGCTGTGAAACTCGTGCAATATTGCCACACACACATATATATAATATAAAAACCTCATGATAATAACGAAAGGATGACATTACTTGGTTAATTAAGGTTCTAACTTGGATTCAAATTTACATCATCATAGTCTGGGAATAACTGCAACACTGAGGGCTATATGGTTCAGCAGTTGTGCTTAGCTATTGGTGGCTAGCAGTCTATGCTTAAATATTAGTAGCTAGCATCTAGAGTTGAAAGGTCTAAAATTTCAATACATCACAATTGAACTGTTGATAACTGCTACTCCATAAGCTAAGCTGGATTTCAACTGTTAATTCAAACTGAGTCCAAGCGAAATAATGGGGAAAAAAACAGACGATTGGGAGATATGCTGGGTCCAATAAGAGAACAAAATTCACCTGACCATCAGCAGAAGAAGTAACTATTCTCCGATCATCACTAAATGGCATGATCCGGGTCTGAAATATATTATCAGAGTGACCAGAAGGATATGAAATCTTTCTTCTCTTAGTTTCCCAATCCCAAAACATAACCTGTGTGTCATCAGAACCTGACACGAGAAGGTCACCAGTAGAGTTAAATTCTACTGCATTTACACAACCCTCATGACCAATTAGTTTCCCATAAAGATTGATTTGCTTCAAAATAACCTGTAAGCAAGAGAAATTGAGAAAATCAGCTCTGATACGAAACTAAGTGAGAAAAATCACAAAATTTGCATTGATGAAGTATTAAATTAGCATGTATGAACATGAATTTAATCTAATTATAATACAAAACACTGAAATGAGTGAAAAATCAGATTTAGTAACAAGAAAAGAACTGATGAATCTATAGATAATTATCATATTTAAATACAGAGGAAATTGGATTGAGTCAAGAAATTATATACCTCAGAAGCAGATAATCGATTGGTGAAGTGTTTTGGCTGAAGCAATCCCAGTTCTCTCTTGCAAATATCTGAAAGGCCATTTCTAATTCGCTTGTAAGGAACTTCCATTTAGCACAACTGCTGTTATTGGCTTTTTCTCTATTGCTCAATTTATGTTCAGATGTGTGAAGTGTTGGAATAATTTTTTCCCCTCTCTCTCTATAGGCTAAACATGATGGCTATACAATAAAATAAAAATATTATAAAAAATTATTTTTACTCTATTTTTTTATTATATATAGTAAAAAAATACTTATTTTCGATAAAAATTTATATTTTTCATTAATTTAGTTCATCGGTGGAACCATATATTCAGTATAAACCAATTTATCCAACACAACTTTCTCATTATCTCATAAAATTGATGATGCAATCATTTCATTAATCCCTTAGATTGACGAGAATATCAGATAAATTGGGATAAATTCAAATTCAAAATCTCTTATTTCTCATGTTAGTAAAAATATCAGATAAATTGCACATCATAGACACATATGTTAATTTATTAAATATTAGAATTCAATTAATAAAAAATAATGTTTTAAAAACTCTTGGATATCAATGAATTTAATCATTTATAGTAATTAACAATTTTGTAACATCTAAAACAATTTGTTATGGTTAAAATAAAAAATAATAAAATAAAATTTTAGGGCCAATCTTCACTGCACAATTCATAATTTGATTTGAGTTGAAAGATTTATATAAGTTAAGTCTGTTATGATGATTTACGAAAAATTAAATTAAAAAAATATTTAAAATTAATTTATAAATTCAATTTAATTTGATTTAGTTTCCTTTGCTTTGATTTGTTTTTTAATACTCATACTTAAACGCCTTCAGAAAAATGTAGAATGACGGGCTATTTACCATCAAACCAACCTCTCCACTTGACATCCAAGTGGCTTTGGGTCCTGATTTCGGACCCAATTGGAAGATCAAACACATGAAAGCAGGGTCCGAAGGAAACGCGAGTTTTTTTTTTTTTATTAATTTATTTATCATATGTAATTTCCATTTGCATCGAGTTTTATTAGTACTACACTTTTGCTCAGCGAAGAAGTTTTTTTGCCCCACGGCTTTTAACGTGATTCACGACCAAATCTATATTATTTACTAGTATTTTTTTTCATTATTTAAAAATCATTATAAAATTCTTAAACTATTTTGACTTTTCATCATTTTTTTTAAATGAAAATGAAGGATTAAATAATAATTTAACAATAAAAGAATTGAAAATTAATAATATATTAAATGTGAAAGTCAAAACAATTATTTATAGGTATTTCATTGCGAAATTAAATGGAAGACTTTCAATTTTAAAAAAGATAATTTAAACATTTTACCTTATATTTTTAAAAAATTAATATATTCCGATCTATATGTAAAACCAAATATTGCTATTAAAGTGAAACGAAAGGAGTATAAATTTCGAATAGAAAAACTAAATAATTTAATAAAATTAAACGAACTTCCCAGTAATTTCTCTATCTAAACAATATTGACAAAGTAGTAATAACTAACTATAGTCAAACTTCAAATACCTCATAATAATTCTCCCTTGATCAATTAGTTTCATTAGTTTCAGTACTAGCATTCATATACAAGACAGAGAAGTAAACTAAGTATAAGTCAACTCTCTTTGAAATTTCATAAAATAATGGTTTACAAAAATGGGCAAAATGTATATGATATAATTGTGATTGAATACATCATGGATGAAATAAAATTTATCAGAGGGCCTCATTCCCTGCAAAATCCACACCAATTTGTGTATGTATGGGTGTATACAGTTCTATAAATCTACCTCTCTCATAACTATTATTCAGGACAAAATTACAGTTTTGTGTTTGTAGTCCTCCAGCTCCCTCTTTACAAATATGATTCCCACCAGCCCTCTCAACTGACCAGTTCCCTCCAATGAAAAAGACAAAAAGAAAAGGAAAGAAAAGAAAAGAAAAAGCCTCCCTTATCTCCTAGGTAGAAGAATCAGAAATACAAAGCTTATATATACCATCAAACCCGAAGAATAAGTCAGCATTTCAAATTTCTAAGTTAAACCCGTGTAGCTTGATGCAAGAGCAAAGGCAACTTCATACTCTGCTCGCCGGGGAAATGAGGTTTTATCAGTTCTTTTTTCTATGGTTTCTATGGTTCAAAAATAATCCCCACCTCTCTTCATACTACCTTCTCGTTCAAAAGAGAAACCTGTGTAAGTGGACTAATCATCTTCTTCGGTTATCAAGGCAAATGAGAAAGGTCGGAACTTGCAGCCATCACCATTGTAGAACTTATTTTGGAATTCTACCCAATGAAGACGTAAGGCATGTAGGAATGCACTGAGCGACTCCATCATGAGTAGTATGAAGGCGGTGGCAAAGGCAAAAACTGAAAGCCCCACTAATCGTGTTATGATATTGTCATACCTGTATTGCAAATAACCCTTAGCTATCATTACAAACGAAAATGCAAATCCATATGCAAGGATTTTGAAGCTTTACACACTGAATGAATACATATCGAAACTAAAATCATGATTCGCCTCTGTCAATCCAGTATCCAGAAGCATATTGCTAAACTCATTCTCCATTATGTAGAGGATAGCATATGGACTAATTTGAAGAGTTTTCCTCAATTAATATGAAGAAGAACAAATAGAAAGAAAGAAAGAAAGAAAAATAGTATGAAGAGGTAGAGAATATCATGTAATACATTTTGCTGATAATTTTTACTTACCCCCAAGCAAGAAGAAGAACTTTCTCATAGAAAACTGTTGACAACTCTGAGTGCGCCAAGCTGTAACATCAGTAACAAGTTTAAACTAAAGATTTATGAAATACAATTTAAAAGAAACAAGCAGAGAGGGAAAAAAAAAATGGCTGCACCTCAGAGCCCAGAGCCGAAGGTACGATGCCGTGTTTGATACTGCACCTAGAACAAATTCTATGGAGTGTATCATTTGGTGCACAAACACCTCACTAAAATTAAAATCATCATGATGTGGTCGTGCAGAACCAGGTTCCATATCAAGATCAATCTCAGAGGTGCCAAGAATGCCGTAGGTGCGACCCTGAAATCTCTGCATAGTATCACCAAGGGGAAAAAGAAATTATAAGTTCCTAAACCCTGTCACATGAACTCAATTATCTTCATGGTAATGCAAATAATTATAATGCCAGAGAACGTAGATTTGTGATCCACACAAAAAGGCAGCCACTTGAAGATCAGTAAATCACCAATTTCAGTCACATGGAGGTTTCATGAACAAACAAAAAACAAATTTCCCTGTCTAAAAGTTTTTGTTTATAGCAACATTCCTTGTGAGATATGTTTAATGTCAATAACTTCCAGGGACCACTCTGACCAAATCGTATCTGTACATTTTCATCTCTTCGAAGTAAAATTTCACATGTATCCAAATAAATAAATATAATATCAGCCTAAGTCAATCACAAACAAGCATTACCCGGAGATGTCAACTTCATTTATAATTCTATAGTAAAATCTGTAAAAATCCCGCATCCCAAAGAAATCGGGGAAAAAGAAAAAGCACCAAAAACTGTCTCTGTACCTCTGTGTGAAGCTTCTTCAAAATAAATGGTTTAGGGAACAGCATCCATGGAACCGCAATTACAGCCAAAAGCAACAACAGGATCTGAAAGAATCGAGCGTCAGATCTTAATAAAGGTTCAGCAAATACAAAAACAGTTTGGGTGGTTGGCATAATAGACAGGATGGTCTAGCTCAAACCTGTAAGGGTCTCTGGCCCCAAAACAACTGATTGTCACCAAGAGCCTCAGTGGGACTCAAAAACATATAAATCATCACATGATAAAGATCTGCCTGAGAGCCAGAGCACCACTTGATGATAATGAGGAGCGAAAGGTAGCCAAAAAGGCAGTTCAAGAAAATCACCTGCGGCACAAACTGGTACCTGAAAACAAGATGCATAATCAGTTCCATTGTCTATTTTGCTTCAGATGTATCATAGCCGATAGAGGAAGGCAAGAGCCCTGGTGTGTGTGTGTGTGTGTGTGTGTGTGGTTGGGGCACAGGGAGGTCGGGTGGAATTGGGACAAAACTACAAACCTTATATCTAATGAGCTGCCAAAAAAGCGTGCATTGAAATAACTCAATATGATTCCTAGGTTCATCTGAGCCACACCGAACAATATAGACATCTTCATCTTGAGAGAATTTAAAAAGGGCAGTTCTGAACGACTTCCACGCCAACTGGGATCCACACCAAATGGATATGGATCTCGGAATTTGATTAAGCCAGCTGTTTGTGCATCACTGATAAAAGATACAAGATAAATAACCCATCTAAGTAATTGAAATCATTTAAATAAAATGAAATCCAATAAGATGATATAACCAAAGCCTTATGAACATGGTTAGAAAATAGGTAACAGAGCATGGTGCAAGAGAAAATAGTAAAAATGTTATTCATATTCAGATCAAGCTTCAAGAAGACTGATTTCAGCTACAAATATAATCAAATCAAATATGGTATAATGCTGAAAGCAGCTTCTTTATCCATATTCATATTTAACTAATCAAGCTCTAGGAAGAACCTCAATGACTTTGAGGCTACCATGTTGTTATACATATATATCTTTTTTGCTCTTCCTTTTCTGAAAACATTGAAAGTGCACCACAAACATAATTATCATAATCCATCGGTAGTTGACATATAAATTAACGTTAATACCAACATGTTGTATAAACTATAATCTTGTGCCAGAAGTAGGATGTGAGGCACCTGAGAAAAGTAGGCGACTATTCCAAAACAAAATAAAGAAATTGACATCCACAATCCAATAAGCATAAGCCATAAAACAAAATATTAGCAAATAAGTCATCATATTAACATAAAACTCATGAATGTTCTACCAATAACACTTGGAGATCTAATAAGAAGCAAAGAGCATGTACCTGCAGGTAGTGTCTCGACATTTGTAAGCAGATCCCCCAAATATGTGAAAAGGAACAGAAAAGAACTCATTGTAAATCAGCCCACAGTAAATTGAAAAAAGTGCCATTAAAAGGAGTACATAGCGCCCACCAAAAAGCATCTCCATGAAGCTTCCAAGTTTCTGACAGGAATCATATATACAATTTAAGTTCTTAAGGGTGATGCGAAACATAATTATAGATAACAAATACAAAGATTACGAGCATTACAGAAATCATTTCTAGGAACATAGAAAATGGAAAATAGTAATCATCTGAATAGCAGTCGGGCACTGATCTTTGTGATTTTATCATTCATCATAATACATTCTTCTTTTTGCACCGATGCAGTGAAAACAACTTCATTCGTCAACTATTCTTACTAAGATTTCATGGAAAATTAACATTTGTGCCCAAAATAACTTACCTTTCTTACAGAATGAAATTTCAGAACATAAATTTGGAGAGGTTGAATGACATACCATGATCAAAGCATTTTTTAAAAATAGGCCACCAGCCAAGTAAAATCTTTGTATTACTAGGAACTATTTCTTCAAACAGGAACTACCTTTGAACAGCTAATACAAGGATTTGAAAGAAAGCACACCTGAGAACTGAGCTTACTTTCCCGAACTATAAGTACCAGCGCCCCCACCAGCAAGCATATTCCATGGCCCCAATCCCCAAACATCACCGCAAAAAGGAATGGAAAGGTAATAACTGTGTAAACTGCAGGATTTGCTTCTTCATATCTAGCAACACTGTGGAATAATTGTTGCATTAGTTCTTTGAGCAGCTCAATGGACATCAGATACAAAATAAAATAGAATGACACATCTACTAAATGGCTACTCTCAATGCAATTTGTTCAATTAATCAACATGCATTATCGACTACAAGATAACGCATGAATTACACATTAACCACTGGTAAACTCAGATCAATGAGCAGTAAAAATCATGTACCCAACTCCCACTGTTAGGTTCATGCTCTGCTAGGGAGCTATATTAGATAGAGCCAGGAACAAAATGAGCTGCCCTCCATTGATATCTATTTTTCACAATTCAAGCTCACATACTTGTGAAATATTTAATAACAAATATATGCCACAGATTGAGATTGTGGATGCCCCACCCTCCTTAAGCCTTTCATTAGCCAAATCACCATTGCATTTATTTTATAATATAAAGTGCAATGAGCTCCATTTTACAGGAACTTTTTCCAAAAAGCATAACAAACAAAAAAAGTTGATTGAAAGCTAACCCATATGCATCAACAATTTCCTGAAATGCATTTGTGAAGCGATTTGTTCGGAAATACGTAGGAGGTGATTCAGCAGCATCCATCACGTGAAATATTATACCCACTTGTGTATTGCTATCAAATGTTGCACGTTGCAGTGCCTCCTGAATCTGTTCATAAAAAATATATCTGCTTTTACAATGATCTAAGCGTTGCAAAGGTCCCAAACAAGAAAAGGCGAAATATTGAAAAGCAACCAAACATCCATCACAAATCTGCATAAAAGCAATATGATCATACAACATACAATGTACCTGAGCTTTTGCAAACAGAGGGCACCAGCCCTCTCCAACAAGGCATTTTTTTGTAACATCAAAATTCAGCATATTCAATGTATCATATACAGCTTTCTCCCTCCTTACCTGCAATTTAGTGTCAGTGTATCCTATGCAATCATAAATCACAAATCATTCAATACCCATCGATCAAGCAAACACAACAACAAAAGAACATATAATACAGGAAGTCCTACCATGTTCATCCATTTGGTTAGCTGGTACCCGATAGAAGTAAGAGCCTTATTTCGGTGGCGAATTCCAGCATCCAAAGTGGCTTCCAATTCAGAAAGACGTGACAAAACCTAACATCAAGAACCAGAAGTTTCAGCCAACATCTCTCTCTGGATTACAGTCACTGACCAAGTGTATAAGATAACTTTTAGCAGATAACAGCAATTGGAGCATGTCTAGACTGACTGGGTACAAGTTCTCAAGAAAAGGTAGAACAAAGCACCATAAAGTTTTTCATGACAAGGGAACACTTACTTCTCTAGTTATTTGCCTCTGTTTAGTAACATCTTCAGGGACAGGATAGCAATTTGCTCCAAATGCATCACAAATTTTTAAAATTTTTGTTCTTGTCTGCTCCCCTGAGAAAAAAATTACAAATACTGTTTTTTCAACCTGCAAAGGTAAAACTCAGCAGAATTAATAACGCTGCACGGGATTCAATAACTTATTCCTAAAAGGCAACAAAACAGCACATGGCAGGGTGAAGATGCAAAATGTGAAGTCATATGGCTTCCACAACTTCCAGATAATAAATTTATGGAAATGTAACATATTAAGCAAATAAGTAGAATTAAAAGAAAGATGACCATTTCAGCTGACACAGGATCCATAATCTCTTCACCAGCTGAAGCCTGATTGAAAAGCATATTGCCCCTTGTAGCACGAAATAACATCCTCTCAAATCTCAGACTTTTGGATCTAGGTATAATACCACTGATAAATCGCAAGCCAGACTGGTTTGATGGTGCAGACCTCAATTCCTGTACAATGCATAATATCATGAACGTTGCAACAGTAATAGGTTTTGCTCGAAAAATTCAAATGTACAAGGCATATGACAATAACCTGTTCAAGTAATGATGCTGATTCACCATAATTATTGTTGGAGTACACGTTTTCATTTAATTCTCTTTCCTCAGAGACAGCATGACTATTACTTGATACAAGAAAACTGACTGCCTGGAATTGCTCCACAAGATGGATACAAGATGTAAAAAGAAAAACTTTGGATTACAAATTCCATAAAAATGTTTAATAATTCAAATCTGATTCCCAAATAAATAAAGACAACTACAACAACAATAATAAGAGCCAGAAAAATTCAGTTTCTAAAGTAATATCTAGGAGTAAGCATATACAAAAGTATGAGTAAAATAATTAAATGGAAAAGATTGAAAGAAATACAAAGCAAAGACAGCTAGTTCCAAGCTGTTACAGTTTTATTACTGGACAAGTAAGGCCAAGAAATTACCTTTTGCAACACAATTTTGAACTCTAAGAGCTCATTAAATGATTGCTGAAGTTTCTCACTGTTAGAATTCATCTCAATTAGCTCATGTTCATGTTCAGCAAGTTGTATCTGACATTGGGTCAAGTACAAAACATAATAAATATTATTGGAATCAGGTAGGCTAAAGCCTCTCTTCTTACTAGTTTCAGTTAATGCTGGCACCACAAATATGGGAATAAAAAAATGTGGGAAAGAAATTCACTTGTCATAGATCAAAAGCAATGAGATGTGAATGCACCTCTAGTTCCTCCAGCTCAACATCTGGTTCCATGACAGGACGTGCAGATGATAATAGACCAGCTTTATTGATTTGATCTTTGAAAAAACGCAGCTTTCTTGACATCTCCCCACATCGCTTTACCTAAGAAAAATTGCCCCAATATTAAACTCATTGCCAACAAGGAAAACATTCACAACCAAAATGAACAGTAATCAACTATTGCAGTTTCTAGCATGCAACACAAAAATTCAGATAATCGGGGAATAGTTTAAAAGCAAGTTAGCCTAATTTTCTCTTTCTGATCCTTCAAGTAGTTTGACTTCCATTTTGGTATCATTCAGCCAATGAAAGAGCTGGACTACCTGATAACAATTCAGTAACAAGATCCTGCCCCTTTTCAAGTGAAAATGTTTTAGGTAATTCACTGAATAAAAATGAATATTCATGGAAGTCAATGCTCTAGGCTTCTAGTTCATACACCTTTCTTTTAGTGCTCAAATCTATAGCCAATGCCTCTATCCACTCATAAGGAATTTGGGATTCTAGGGTACCCCAACAGTTGGTTAACTTTACTTCAAGTAGTATTAATATTTGAGGAAAAAGGATAACAAGATTTAATTGGTTCAAATTCTAGAGAAAAATGTTATATGTTTTATAAGTTTCTGAAAATTGCACAAAAACTCATGGAGTTTATTACCCTACTAGCCATTTATTTGCACATGCAAAAGTTAATAATTTGAAAAAATGAGTTGCCATAATGAAAACTAAATGGTTAAAATATTATACTGAGATTCCTGAATTAAATTCTGTTGTTGTTGTTTTTTTTCTTTGTCTAAGGTTTAGATTAGTTACATTAACTGAATTTTTTGAAATATACTACTCAACTTTACATATTAATTGCTAAAAATTTGTTTCAGTGTCTAGTTTCAGTGGTTGCAGTAGAACAAGCATTTACTGCAAGTGGACAATTTTTAATCTTGCTCAATCAAGATTGCCACCAAACAATTTAGAAATGCTAGCATGAGTGGATTATTGGACTATGGTAGTGTTGACTACCCAAGACCAACATTCAAGTAACAACGATAACGACTCCACAATGGGAACAAGTGGCACAGATAAAAAAAAATTACTTAGTAATAATGTAAGGGTATTATTGTAATAGAACTGCATAAAATTTGATTTCCTGTAAATCCCAAGAGCATACTTGGGCAATTAAATTAAAAGTAAATGAATTTTTAATTTAATTCAAGAACAATTTTGTAAAAAAAAAATTATTTTCTAAATTTCATATTTTGTAAGTAAAATTTGCAAAGTTTACGATTAAAAATTTTTTAATCATTACTAATTATTTGTAATTTGTAAAGTTAATGAAATTTCTTCCAAATTTTCTAACAATTTATTTAGTTATGTTAACAATTACAATTTATTTGTAATCGATTATTTGCAATTCGTAAAGTTAATCAAATTTTTTTCCTTTCGAATTTTCAAACAATTTTTATAATATTTTCCATATTGTAAAATAAATTGAATATAATTATAAAATTAAAACAAATAAAATCTGTTAAAATTTTCTCAAGTTTCCATTATTTTTTTCCCAGGAAAAAAAAATAAAAATAAAAAACACACAAAACGCTGGAACCATACCAGAAATATTTTTTGCTAGAACCAGAACCAAGACTGACCATGTCCAAGATGGTCCCAATTCATTGGTTCCATTGACCAGAAGTTCCGGTCCTTGGAACCAGCCAAGCCTATATGCTAAGATGGATGTACAGATGTACAAGAATAGACCAATAATGAATGAATAAATTTGTAGAAGGTGAATGTGGCAATCACTGAGGAAGAGGTCAAAAGAGAGAATGGAGATTCAAATGCCTTGGGCACATATGTAAATTGTACCAATAGAAGGTTGAGTATATTAAAGTTGTAGAAGAAAAGAAAGTGAGGGGTAGTCCTAGTGTGATATGGGAGGAAACAATAAGAGGATTTAGCAGCCTAATAATATCTTTCAAAAAAATATATATATATAACCTTAAGTCGAGTAGAATAAAGGGAAAGAATCTATATTTTTTATCCTAACTATTTAAGTTTGGAACAAGTGCAAAAATTCTCTGCTAAGTTCTCTTGGTTATTATTTAACGTCAATAGAAGTGTTGGTTTTATCTATAATGGCACAAGCATATGGATGTGCATTTGCCAATAAAAGTTATAAACAGAAAATCAGAAAGGGGTACTTTAACCCCTTATAGGACCTACTAGTGGAGCTAAATTTATATTTGCCATTTAGATTGCTAAATATGTATAGATAGCTTCAAAGGATATCATAACCTAAAAGATTCCAATTGAAACATAAATTGTCCTAAGTGCCAAGAGGATATACCTGATTAACAAATGTCCTTTGGAATGGGCTTTTATCTGCATTTAACTGCCAAGGGAGATAAAAGAAAAAAAATGTTAGTGAATCTGATTATTATTAGAATACAAAATACAGATATGCAATATGTTTTGAAGTCTATACTTTGTAGGAATAAATATTATTGCCAATAATTTACACATAAAGTAGGCATAATAGTAACTCAGCACTTCTACATGGAACTCAAATCAGTATATCTGTCTCTCATGTGCCAGTCTAACATGCATCTGAAGCTCAAGAAGCTCAAAAATAATAAAATTCTATATATATTAGAGAGAGATAAAATAAGAAAAACAGTAAACAGTTGAAGTCCTAAGAATTTTCATCTGAAAATGAAATAATTTAGAAGAATGCACCTTAGTTAGCACCCAATCAGCAACTGCATTAGGAGATCAGAACATTTAAGATAAAACTATTACATGACATACAAATACATCATACAAAGCTAAGCTCAGCCAGGTTAAAATCTACAAGACTCCTTAGACATCTTAAAACTGTAAATCTGTAATACATACGAATAGTGCCCATGCAAATGAGCAAACTTTTCAGCCATGCCTAAGGGATCATAGGTTACATATTTGACAAGGCAAAATGAAACCACGCAATGCCAATTCAATTTGGACGGAACACGATGCATCATGTGCTACATCCGCCAACCCAAGATGATAAACAGTGAGCCATCCTACTGCTTCCCACAATCTCAAAGGAATAAAATCTGGCTATCTTATAGAACAGGGATATAGTGAGTGTATTGTATGTGAAGCTAAGTAACAAGTTATTAGGTTACTAAAGTTGCACATTTAGCCAAAGATAACCTGGAAACCAACAGTAAAAAACATGTCCTGTGCTATTATATACAATACACATTACAAAACGGCTTCCACCATATTTATTATATATAGAAATGAAATTTTCTCACAAAGGAAAAATCATTTCTCCAGAATTGTCATTTCCTCGGAAAAATACAAACAATTTGCTCTGAATCAGCATCAAAATGGAAAAGCCAAAGATTACACAGTCGAAATCCACTCATCATGGACAAGTACACTGCCAAAATGCAAACGCAGCCTACAATAACATCTAACATTTCAAAACTTGCTATCAAAATTAAAAATAAAAATAAGTCCTCAATTCAATCAAAACAAAATGAAATATATAGAGAGAGTGAGAGCAAACTTCAAATCGTGACTATTTTTTGAAGAACTGAAGAAAAGGAATTCAAATCCTATACTAGATGAATTGAAATGACACCGAGTCGGATCTGAGTTTAGACAAACTTACATCACGGAATTGGAGAAGACCGAGTTCGCCGAGATAGGAGATGGCACGGTGAGCGGACTCGACAGGAATAATGAGTTGAACAAAGGTCATCTTCTCAGAACGCATCAGATCCATAGGCGGTAGATTATCTAAGAACTGCTCCATTTTGTCGAGAGCCATTAGGAAACCGAAATTGTTGTCTCAACTTTTTCCCTCGCTGAAAAGAAAGGGAAGAAGAGAGTGGATCTTTTAAGTATTTATGTATAATAAATAATATTGACTAATGACTCAGATCTGAAGCTAAACAAGAATTCTCATTTCTTTCTTTTGTATTTCTTCTTTGCGTTCTGTTTCGGTTCTTCTCATTGCCAACTGCCATCAGAATCGGGGAATTCGCTTTATATTTTTATTTTCTTTCTTTTATAGTTTTGAGTTTCAAAACAAAAAAAAAAGGTTTAGTGGGGCTTTTTTTCTTTAAAAATTGGTGGAGGTTAAGGTAACTAAGTAAGGACCAAAAGGTCATAGGTAGATTTAAAAAAAAAAAAAAAAAAAAAAAAAAAAAAAAACCATGACTACACTTGCCATTGTAGGTGAGCCGGGAATTGCATTAGAACGTAAAGTTGAATACTATCATTTAATTATAGAAAATTAATTATTTAATCTGCCAAAAATGACGAAACTCTTTAAATAGTTTTTTATAAGTTTGCTGAAGATGGATTAATTAATTTTATATAAAAGAAGCTATGATTTGGTTTGGGAATATCCTCATCCAAACGATATTTCAATCTAAATATTGATTTGAAATGGAAATTTAGAACATAAAATTAAAACGAGAAGCATTTTTTAAAATATTGATGCGCAAAATATAGAATGAATACACAATAGAAAATTCTATATTCTAGTCTACACACCGAAACTTCATTTTGTTACTTTTTATTTATAATGTATATTTTAATGAAAAAATTCAAATCAAATTGATTTCATTCTATCATATAAGATAGTAAATTTGATTTGATTTTAGTAGAAAATTTCGGTCAATTGGGTCAATTTTCGCTTGCACGCCAGCCCGCAGCGGCTACCGGGTACCGTCCTAATTGAAACGAGCCCAACTCATAGATCCGTCCTCTAAGAGGACGAGAGCCCATAGCTTTATGCGTCGGTGCCCATGTAATCATTATCCACCGACCAGCAATTTGCCATCTCCTCACCGTGCTCGTAGCGAGAAGCAGCAAAGCGTAAAGCAGCTCAGTAAATCGCCTTAGCCCAGTAAGTGGTATTATTTCGATCTCAAAATTCTCGTTTTCCTTTATTTTTCTTTTAAAATCAGTAGTAGGATATGTGTTGTAGATGTGGTTTTGAGTAATTAGAAATTAGTTATTATTATTATTTAAATCGGTTTGAACGGAATTGCTTATTTTACGTTAGGATTTGAGAATTTTCATTTAACTGTTCATGTTTCTTGCGGGTGCGGATGTGCAGAGTAAGATTTTCCTTCTGTTTGTTTGCCGAGAAAGTTAAGCAGGAAAGTACATGTGAGCACTGACCATAATCTCCTGGGGAGTCTGATTTTCTCTGGGTACTGCAATTGCAAAATCTTTAAAAGCCTTCTCCATTAATATGGATAGTTAATGGCAATCAAAAGCCTTTAAAGGGCCTAAGAGAATGTATTTTACTTGAATTAACTACCTGGTCTAGAAGTGGCACAACTTGAACAACTTGGCAGCGGAGAATCTCGCCACAAAATCTCTATAATACTTTTAGAGAAGAAGAAACATGGGCGAAAGCGAAAAGATCATTTGGACTTGCTGACCTATGCATGATAATTTCTATATAAAAAATTTTCCTTCCAGAAATTGCTTTCTCAATAGTTAATTTTGTCATTCTAATCTGGCTAGCCATTGGTTACGGCATCAGTGATCTTAATGGTCTTGAATTTCTTTTATTTGTCAATATTCTATAATTTCCTCATATGTATAACTGAATATGTTGTTGGTCAGACAAGTTTAAATAATAACAAAACCCAGGCAGTTGTTCTTATTTTAAATAGTTTCTAAGTATAAATATTGTGAATGTAACTTGGTTGTGGTGTATTTGATCAGGAAAACATTTAAGTGTTTGCAGCATGGCAAAATCCATAGCTGATGAAAAGATTGTCAGCTACAATGACGTTGTTCTCAGGCAATCAGACCTGGACATCCTCAGTGGCCCGTATTTTCTGAATGATCGAATCATCGAATTCTACTTCAGTTACCTGTCTTCAACCCACCCTTCAGAAGACATCCTGCTGGTACCACCTTCAATTGCCTTTTGGATATCAAACTGCCCAGATACTGAGAGTCTTACGGGTTTTGTAGAACACCTTAAGTTGCCAGAAAAGAAATTGGTGATATTTCCTGTTAATAACAATGATGATGTGAACCTTGCTGAAGGTGGATCTCACTGGAGCTTACTTGCGTATGAGAGAAATGCTAATGTCTTTGCTCATCATGATAGCTATTCAGGGATGAATAAAAGACATGCTTTGCAGCTTTATAAAGCTGCAGTGAGATTTATAGACACTTCTGATACAACTGCTCATGCTAAGTATATTGAACTTACTAATTCTCCTCAGCAAGTGAATGGTTATGATTGTGGCTTATACGTTACAGCTATTTCAAGAGCCATATGCTACTGGAATGAAAGCTGTGACGAAAAGGACAGAGATGGTTTGTGGTTTTCCGTTGTCAAGGAACAGGTTACTCCAGCTGCTGTTGCTGGGATGAGAAATGAAATCCTACTTCTTATTAGACGTCTTATGGCCAGCAAATAACGATGCTTGTTCTTCACTGAAGGATTAGCAATGGAGCTTGCATAAATTTGGACTGACGTTAGTTCAGGACAGAGAAGTGAAACTCTTTTTATGACTCTTGATATACCTCTGGAAATGATGCAGGGGCAATATTGATGCCTAAGTTATCGTGCTGGAAAAGTTTCAATCTGCAGATATGGATCCTTTCATCGCAGCCATTGGAATTTGCTGCCTAACGATATGCCGATGCAATGAATATGAACAATCGCTGAGGAAGCCATTGTAGAATCCTACCTGCAGATTATGTTTTCTTCAAAAACTTTTTTTTGTGTGTGATTTGTTCAATGGTTACGGGATCTGTCAGTGATCATGACTACATGCAATTTTACACTTCATGTAATCTGGAGCTGTCTATAGTGGAAGGCTGAAAGCAGCAATCCGCCTTGACATGGTTATTTGAAATTTGAAAGCCCGGACACCAGTTTTTTAGGGCCATAATTATAATTTGAATACCAAACACCTAAAAATTGTCTCTTAATTGTCGATCTGGTTAGACATGAATGCGTGATGCTTGCTATACATTTGACGAATACCGAATATCTGGATGAAATCTAGAACCTGTGATTTTTGCTATAAAACAAGCAAATCCACGCTACATTTTTTAGTTTCGGATGCCATTCAAAAGCCTGTAATCTGTGGATTGGTTAACCGCAATTTCTCCCCACAATTATGGCTAAATGTTCATAGTCAAGGGTCAGGGAAGCAGAGTTGGGGGTAGGTTAAGATCCTGGAGGTGTGAAAGGACGTTTTGGTCCAGATTAAATACCCATTTCAAGAATACAAGGAGATACAGTTCTTGGCCGGTCCATGCATTGGACAAGTCTATTTTGGGCGTTTGCCCAAAGAATTGGAGGAATGAAGACTTCCTCTCCTGTACCTGACACGCAATCATTCATAGCTTGAAATTTAAAACGAATTCAACATAAACTATAATAAATTATTATAAGTAGAATTCTGTACTTGCAATTTATTTATATCAAACAATGGGAAAAGAAATAAACCACAAAAATACAAAACCTGAATCTGTCCGTATATTGCACTTTTGCAAGTCGTGCTAAACACTGGACTAATGAACCAAAAAAAAGTTTTGAACAAACGCCATAAAAAAAAAATTGAAAACAATTAATCGTGTTTGTTGCATCCGTTTGATGACAAAATCCAAGAGGGAATTTGATCACTGCATCAATTTTGACGATACTGCATTCTCCAGGTCCTGCATGCATCAACACTGACATCAAAATGCAAGCTGAGAGAAATGGACGAAAACAAGAACTATCTGGAAAACATCTTCCCATTGGTATGTTCAAATAAAATTGGAAATTCATAGCAAAATCATCGTCCTAAACACCAAAAAAGCAAGAAATGAAAAACATTCATGTTAAAAAACTTCAAACCAAAATATTTCACAAACCACGCTAATAGCCCCAAGTTTTCCACATAGTAACCTAGCAAATACGAAAATGGGAGCGAGAGGGCAAGAAGAGTGGGCACAGAAATTTGATTGGCGTGGGTTGATATCAACTACTAACATCAAACAAATTAAGGGAACCAGATTGGTGACCCTTAGCTATGGTCAAATAACAGGATTTTTAGTCCAAATTAGTCCTTAATAGTAGGAGAAACAACGTTTGCCAAGTGGTTCTTGCAGGACTGAACAAATACGGAGCCAAAAAAGTTTTGGACATATATAATGATCTCCACTGTTCATCAAATAAGAGAGGCTTTGCTTTCACCATAAAATTGCCTTACGCAACACAAGCCTCGTAATTATATCCAAATCAACAATTTTATAGGGTGGTTACCATGTTAGATTCATATCATGCTAGTATCCACCGGATAACTCCCCAAAACTCGCAAGAATGTAGCAAACTCCTGTCAAAGAAAGAGAGTTTTATGTCAATATAAATATTTGCCACTTTGATAGGATCAAGAAGAAATACACACCTTCAGGTGCTTAAGGGCATTTTGTGCTTTCTGGTCAGCCATTGATGCCTCAAAATCCACGTAAAAAAGATAGTCAAAATATCGGCTGAAAAATATACAAATAAAAGCAAGCAAAGAAGATAAATAATTCCTCAATTGTCAGGCAGATATAAATAAAATGAAGCATAAGCAACTCAAATTCAACCATATACGAGTACTCCAGAAAAAATATAGAAAGATTAAAATATTTACTTTGGATACCCATTGTTGCTATCCTCAGATGTTCTTAAGGGCTGCTTCCGCAATGGGCGACTTTCAATCTGCTTATGAGAAAAAGAAAAAAAAGGTTTAAACACACCAAAAGCACAGAACAGCAGATGCATGTTTGTTAAGAGACAAGATGCATAATAGGACAATGAACACATACCTTAGTGAGATTAATTTGCCGTAAAGCAAAAACAGCAAGTGCTTTGAAAAGCACTCCAGGTCCTTCCTCCAGTGAAAAGACAATACTTGTCTAGCCCAAGAACCACATCCATTAGTAAAAGTCAGCATTCAGCATAGAATATTAGTGATGGTGAGATCTTAATGGCTATTATCTTTTTGTTAGAAGAGGTCAAACCTTAAATGGCCTGTCTGTGCCTGGAATTATAGGTTCCCTAGCTAGCATCAGAAATCGAGTAACATTATCACAATCATCCTGTCAGAAGGAAAGCATAAGTAATGAATCACATTCTCACATCAATGCAACTATATTACCATACAAAGAAAATACAAACCTGAATATCTTCAGCTAATATATTTAAGCCATAGATCTTTGCTGCAGCAGAACTAGCAACAGCTCCTGTGTCTTTCAGTTTGTGCAGTGCAACATGCTACAGGATTAAAATGAATTCAAGTCAATCACAACACAAATATTCCAATGTCTAATTACACTAAGTATGAGTTTACAATGTAACTGACTACTGCAAGGTTGACCTCATGAACTTGCAGTTTGCAACAGCAGTTTTTCCTGACAACACTAGGAATATGTGTGTTACTTCTCAAAATGCAAGGAGGATTTGATCCAAGTATCCAACATTTCAGAACAACTTGAGTATAAGATCAGGACATTTTACAGTCTAAAACTAAGTGAATTTCACCCATAATCAGTCAACTACTCACCAAATCCAATTGAATCATTAATACCACTATTCTTCATATCTTAAAAATCACTAAGCCTTGATGTTTGTCAGAATAAATCCACTAGGACCAAAATCCACCTAATTGAAGGTATGACGTGGCAACTTATTGGATTCTTTTTAATATATTTATATGCTAGGTGGGCCACATAGGAAATTTCTCTTTCCTTTATCCTCTCACTCTTCTTTATGCGGGAAAAAGATATGAAACAAAAAAAGTGGCCTTTGTCCCTCCTTACTTCCAACTCGCCCCACTCTCTTTCACACCTAAGTTATTATATCAGAGGGAAAGGACAGAGAGATCGGGAAGAAAATGTTTTAGATAGCTCATAAAACACATAGAATATATTTGAAAAACCTAATACACTTCCCACATCAAACTTTCACACTCTTGGCTGAAAGTTGGTTTTACTAGTGATTGTTATAGAATAAAAGAACGACAGATTAAAGAATAAGAACTTTCAAGTAAATTGCAAGGCAAAGACCTTCTTGCAAATGTAAGACCGAAAGGAATTAGAAGGTTTCTATTTGCTTGCAACGGAACAAGAACGTACATGAGCTGCTCCACTGTGTTCTCTCAAAGGAATGATCTAAGTGGCAGTTATAGAAATAAAGACTCGGTAACTTGTAATAGACATGAGATTTCAATGACTTCAATGGGATTTAGTGATAAATTCAGTGACTGCAATATAAATTAACATTCCTCACAAAAGAGGGAAAATGGGGTATTCAGCTACCAACTGAAGCCTACCTTTGCTGCACCAGCAGTATCATCCACTGCTTCCCGGACCAATCCCAGACTTGTCAATGTATGCTCACATTGTGCAAGAGCCTGAAACATCAACAGGGGCAGGCTCACCATATAAAAACCATGAGACCAGATATAGGAGCTCAGCTGAGAGGTATTTTACAATAACCTGAGGATGACTTAGGACCCTCTTCAATTCTTCGACTGTAACTCCATTATTGGCTAGTAAGCAATGGCGAACAGCATATTTGACCTCCCCAACTATATGCAGTCTGTGCCGGAGCAAAAGGTCATAATTTCTGTGGATGCTACCACCTAAAGAATTTTCAATGGGTAGAACTGCTCTGTCCACAAGCCATCGTTCAACAGCCTGTGAAGGTGATAAAAGAAACAAATCATAAAGAGGAACATAGTATACTTTTTCATACCTACTCAACTCCCAATTATTTCCAGGGAAAGATAATTTTAAACACCACTGCTTTGGCTCTTTCAAACATTTCATCTGAGATCCTTCGAATAGTTCAAAATTGCTGCATTGAAGAATTTGAAATCTCAAGCAAAGTACAATAGAGAAATTAAATGAGAAATCAATGAAATCCAAGCACCGTAGCTGACTATATTACTTCTAGAGAAGCCAAGGAAAATAAAAATAATATTGATACCCTTATCTGTCTCCATTTTTCAAATTCCCTCAATGTAACAATATACCCGATGACCCTTACTGTTAAAATCATAGAAAACTTGCTCCAAAATTCCTTAGATGAGAACCAAGCAATTTTTTCCTCCCACATAGCAGCTCCTTCCAAATATCTTTTTTATTTCCCCAAGGAACTTTCTCAGTTGACTAAAGTGGCTACACATACATACAGGTGAAAGAGGAAAAGATAACAAATTCTCATCAAACTTGGCTGGATTAATTTTTTCCAATGGAATCATTGTCCAAAGGAGGTGTTTAGATGGTATAGTTCCCTAAAGCGAAGCAATGAGTGATAGCTGCTCCTGTTTCAGTTGCTTCCAGTCCTTCCTCTTCACTTTAATTTCAAATGCACAAGACATCAAAATCCTTGAAGATGGATTTCATCACTTAAAAGTGGCTCAGAAAATACAATGGGTAACAGGCTAAAAGTAAGGAACATCCCCTGAATCAGCATCCTGAGAGATGTGATTGACCTTACTCAAACAATTTTATTTCACTCCAAGAGTGTTTTTAGTCGCTCCTTCAACCTTACCACCAATGCAACATTAAATAACCATCAGTCATTAAAAATGTCAACCCACATGCTTGTGGCAAAGATGTTTTGTGACTTTTTGACAACTTAGAATATAATGTATCTAACTCAGCTCTACTCTGAAATGCTTGGAACCTGAGAAGCATTTCCCCTTTAATCTTTGAAGGACCAGGTCTCATACTACACTCTGGGTAAGTTCTCCACAACTAAAGTAACACTTGACTATTATTGCTGTACTTATAGAAACAACACAGTAATAATGCAAGTGGCAACTCAAGAGTACAACATAACAAATAAAGATAACCCACAAAATGTAATTCCATTGACAACGCTTCAGATGTAATGAAAGAAAAGTAGACATAAAACTAATAGGGTCGGATAGCATTAGACCCCCATGAAGGGTACAGATAAGGCACCAAGTGATGCTAAAGTCGTAATAAGTATGATCCAAATCTGCAACATATCATGTAATTCAACCATTATTACTATGGTAGAAACAGACGTCAATAACATGGACTTGGTTGGTTTAAAATTTGAATCATCTTAGACACTAGCTTCTAATGGGAAGAATTCAAGACAACAACAGCTCATTAAGTAATCAAACAACAATTATAATTACAGCTGTCTGCTGTCAATTCCAATTCCACTGAGAACTACACATTTCCTTGAGGTAAATTTGACCTTTCATCTATAATTCTGATGCAAATGTCACATTAAAATCAACAATCACTCCTTTCTACTGGTGCCATTTCCACATTTGCTTTATTGAAGTCTGAAAATGACATCTACAATGTAGAGCAAGTGGGTAGTTGGGGAAAAGCACAACCACCAACTCCTTACTCTATCAACAAATAGCATAAACAAAACTAAAAGAAAACCAAAGCTTAAATTCAGCTAATTACAAACCGAAAAAACATCTTTTGCAATAGAGAGAAAAAGGTTTATGGAATTCACCTCAAACGCGGTATCAAACTGCTCGCAAGGCACTGCTTCACATTTCGGATACGCTTTCTCTGCTGCCGACTCGCTGTACGCGCCACGAACTCCCTGTACATATATACAACGTTACATCTCAATAATATTAAAATTTCAATGTGTGTGTGTGTGTATAAATTGTAATTACCTGATAAGCAACGCGAAGACGAGACCCATCAGAGACCGAAGAGAAATGAGAAGACGATAAAGGTCCTAATGCAATATTCAATGGAATATGGAATTGAAACTAAATGAAAATTTTTAAAATTAAAATAGAGAAAAACGAACAAGGAAAGCAACAGTACTTGGAAGGGCGTCTCTGGAAACGATGTCGTAAGAATTATCCTGTAATTGCAGAGCAGCATGAGTGTTGTTGTTATTGTTCTTATTCTCCTCAGCTTCGAATGCTCTGTCGTTGCCTCCATGAACAGAGGCCAAGACTATTGCACTACAGCGGCGCTTAACCGAAATCAGAGGCGATTTGATGTCAATTCTAGAAAATTGATCAGACGGCGAAGGTTTAACGGTGATTTGGGCGGGTAGAGGATTTACTGGGGATTGCGTAACAAAAGCCGCCATTGATTTTTCAACTGAATTACATGAGAGGAGATTTAACATAATAACAACTGAGTTACTGAGTTGGATATGAAGGCGTATATATAATATAGGAAGAAGGGGAGAGAGAGAGAGAGAGAGAGGCGACACAGACGAGGTCAGTAGAGATTTTTTTTCTATTAATTATTTTTCTATTTTGACACATAAGCGGGATTCGCCATTTGGTTTCAGGCTAGTGCTCGTATGATAGCAAAACTTCGGGCACGTGTCGGTAGCATAGTTGATTGGTCGTCTTCGCTGCGGTAAAAATGCCGGATAAATTGTAGTTTCACTTAAATCTTACGTTTAGTTTCGTTAAGTTGATATAATTTCAATTTATTATTTTTCAATCACTTAATTTTAAGGAGATTACTGATTTAAATTGGCTAATGAGAATGGCAATATAATAATCAAAATTACCTATTTCATAATTAAGAAAGAATAAAAAAAATAGAAGAAAAAAATTTTGCAATGTGGGAATGGTAGAGTGAATTTTTTTATTTTATTCTTTTAAAAGTTTTTTTATGTAAATTGCATTATTTGTTAAATAATTAAAAATATACATTTTTAATTATATTAATATATTAGTAAAAATATACATTTTTTCCTTTGAGTACTATGTTAGAATATCCCTAATAATAACCTCCCGTGGAAATAAAAATAAAAAATTTAATAATTAAAAAAAATAAATTAAAATTATGCGACTTTATAAAATTAAGTGTGAAGTTAGGACCATTATATAATCTATCCTAAAAATTTTAATAATTAAAAAACAAAAAATGGTTTCAAGAATATTACATAATAAAGTTAATTACTACTTGACTATATTTTAACTAATAATTAGATGGTGCAAAATTTTGAATCCTTTATAATGTTAGTCATTTCGTTTAAAAAATATTATTTTCTCGTCAAAAAATAATACTATATTATTATAGAATATTCAATGAAAAAGACATACTTTTGATATAGAAAAGTGTTATATTTTACATGATTATAAATATCAAGGACTTTATAATAATTTTATAAATAATAGAAATGAAGTGATAAATTCATTCATATTCAGGGATTTCAGAATAATTTATCTAAGCATTAATTTGAGAAAATAAATAATTTTTTTATTAATTAAATAGGAACACACAAGGCATAAAATACGTACATTTCTTCATAAAATCATAGCAATATTACAAAAGCATGCTAATCTATGAATTATTAGTATAAATTTTATAAATTTATTAACTTAATGGCCATTTATGCATTAATTGAATGTTTAGGGGATTTTTTTTAAGAGAATTGAGAGGTTTACTTTCACAAACTTTATAGAGATAAATAAAAAAAAGTAAAATAAAAGGTGTTAGAATTCACTAATTTAAATTTTTTTAAACGAGTTAATTTGAATTATTTTAAATAATTAAAACTATATAATTCATCAATTTATCATATTATTAATTTTCTAATGCTATAATTAATTAATTATATTTAATATAATTTAATTTAATAAAAAAATTTTTTTTAATTTTTTAATATAAAATAATAACTACTATATCATTAAAATTCATAAATTAAGTAATTTGTTCATATTATTAAAAGTCATAAATTATTACTTAATATGCTATCAATTCTTTAATATTATATTTAGTAGTTTTTTAAAAAAATCAATTATATTTAATACAGTCTAATTTAAATAATTAATAATTATAAAATTAATTTTATTTTTAAATAAATATATAAATAAAAAATTAAAATATTATATATGTCATTAATTTGGAATCGTAGACGGCAACACTAAAGAAAAATCTTTGCTTTATATATATATATATATATATATATATATATATATATATATATATATAAATTTAACAAAGCAATCAAATCACATGTGATAGTAAATAAATTTAATAAAGCAAACAAAGAAAATACAATTGCTACTTACCCCTTTATTGTTGAAAAGACTTTAAGCTTCAAAATAAGCAAACATTTAATAATACTAAATTTGGAATTTTTTTTTTTTCTATCATCCTATTCAAACCTTATTACAAGAAATCGGTTAATTCGACTCGGGATTTAGTTATAATTAATGCTCATCACTCCTCTCTATAAATACATTTAGAGAAAATTGAATTCGAAAATTCTTTCCATATGCTCAGAATGGGTTGCAAACTGAGTTACAATCCATAATTAATTTCATTATTGTCGTTTCGGAGAACTTTCAATAGTGTAATTTTTAAAAATAAAACTATTAAATCTAACAATGTAACTTACAATATTTGATAATTTAACAATTAGAAAAAAAAAAAAAAAAAAACTTAAAATTTTGTTTTCTTCAGTATATATATAATGAAAAAATCAAATACAAAAAATAAAAATAAACTAAAATTATAAGATATAATATTTATCTTGAAATCAATTAATGTGATCTCTCTGAAGTAGCCATTAAATTAATATCAAAAACCAAAATTTTACACTCCATAGCCATCAACTGAAGTATCTTTAGATTTAACACTGTAAGCTATTGCTTTAGTTTTGTTTTCTTCGATATGATTGTTGCTTCTATAAAATTCATCTGACTAAAATTAAGACAAATTAACCAGTCATATAATTGATTTTTAAATTATTATACATATATAAATTTTCAAGCCCAAGTCAATATTTAATTCATATAAGGCCCAATCAAGTTCATTATTAGATCCTGAAACAATCATAAGCATAGATATGAGTCATCACTGCACATTGCTCATTCTCTTGTACGTGTGCAGGAAGACAATTTTCGTATAGCCCACAATTTTATGACTCATTTGGAATGTATTCTCGTTATTTCTCATCTCTCTTTTTCTTAATTTTTAATCCCTAAATTAAACCTAATTACACTGTCAATTTTTGAACAGAATCTTTCTAAAAATTAAATTAAATCACTTAGACAGAATCTCTTTAAAACTCGAACTAAACTGCTTATTAAAAACACATAAAATAATAATAATTTGATCTAGTGATTAAGACGCATTAAATTTCACTTTTATAATATCAAGCAGGAGCATAAATAAGCTGGGTCGAGGTTTCAAGCTCAAAGCTCAGCTAGATAGAATGTAGTTTGTTTTGATCTCGACTTGAAACTGAACGAGTCTAAAAATTTAGGCTTGAAATCAATTCGAGTTTGAGTTCAGTTCGAGCTCAACTTTAAAATCAAGTTCAACTTGAAAAATTTTAAACTCGAGGCTCGACGGGTTTTTTAGATGAATATAAACAGACTTGAGCTCGACTCAATTGCTAAACGAACAGGCTCAAGCTCGAGTCAAACTAAACTTTTATCGAGCTGAGCTTGAGCAGTTCACTGGCCGGCTCGACTCAATTATACCCATGATTTTAGGATCAAGTCATGTAATTAACATTTTGAGGAGAGCTTTTAACATAATTACTTCCACCTAAAAGAAATTAGTTTCTCATCTAATCGTTAAATGGAAGGAAGACGGAGGACATCTTGATGATGATGATGATGATAATAATAAACACATAAAATCACAGTTATGATCACAGCCTAATCCACAGCAGTCAATATCCAACAAATTTTCAATCCCCCATCTGCATCATCAGTATCTCAAAATAAAAATGGGCTTGTCAAGGCTTAACAACAATTTTATGTATATACAAGAGATGAAACTTGCTCATCTCAGCTAACAAATGAGATATTAGTGTCTTTTTTTTTTAAAATCAAATCGGACCACAAACGAGAAATTCATTATAATCTGAATATTATTTTATCTAATAAAAATCTAAAAAAGGACTTCACACACAATCAAGTCTTCACAACCAATAAATGATAAAACAAATACTAAAAAAGCATAAATAATTGGTGTTTACAAAGCTCAAATAGACAAGTAATAAATGATAATGGAGTGGCCTTAGGCAGCCAGAAACTGACACTGCCATTCGTTGCATATGATCCCTTGCTAAAAAGTGTAGCTGGGCTTGACCCAAAACAAACCACAGTAATAGTGGTCCAGTCCAGCCCATTTAGACCTAACCCAACCATCTACCACTTTAGCTAATACAAAATTGAATATTTTGTACATAATTAGTTTAATCAGTAATAATATTTTCTATAATCATCAACCCTACTTGGACCGTACGCTAAATAAATAAATAAATAGAGGTAGAAAAACAAGGAGGATTGTGTTAATCTCATTGAGATTGTTATCAAATCCTGCTTTGCAGAGTTAGCTTTGTGGTCCTCATTTTGAATATTATTAAATAATTTTAAACTATGTTTTCTCCTACATAAATTATGAATTAGATAAATTTTTAGCATATACAAATCAAAATAAAATTTAATATGAATTTTTTATTATTAAATCTATTAGAATAAATTAATCATGCATATAATTATGTTAACTTTTCTAATATAGCTTAATTAAAAATCATAAGCAAAGCAAAATATCGCAATCTCGTATTAATTTAAGAGATCATTTGAAGGTAAATACTTTATCTGTCACGAACTGCAGTAAACATCCATTATTTTTATATTTTTATTTACATTTGTCACATTTAAAATTTTACGTTTCTTAAGAAAATAATTAAATTTGTCTAAAGTATAATAAATTATTAGATAAATTTATTATATTACCCTTAATTTAACACTCTTATATCTAAACACCAAATAATTATTCGCTATATAGAAGGATAAATAGGGAAGAAATTTATTACTTTTTAAAATTATAAATGTGATAAATATTTTAAAATAAATTAATTTTTTAAATGTGATAAATATTATATAATGAATGTAATACTAAATTAATATTTTTATATTAATTAATTGTGGTCTTATAGTTATTTTGACTAATAAGAGGGGTGAGAGATATTGAGACTAAATATTTTTTTACTAATTTGCGAATTACTAGAAAGGTTACCCTCATGTTGCTTTAATATATTTTTTAATAAATAAAATTGATTGTACCAATCTAATTTTATTTTAATAATTTCTAAATTTATATAAAATTTGTAAATAGATTATCTTATTATTATTAGTATTATTATTTCCGGATATTAAATATCAGGATAAACATAAAAAATGATGTTTTTGTCGGCCCAAATCTATTTAGACAAATTCTAAATGTATAAAATTCATTCGAAATGCGTGAGTTTGTATTGACGTGGATAGAATAATGTGTAGCAATCTTCCATATCTGACATACGTTACCAAACAGGAAATAGTATTTCATTCAACGTATTGTATGTATTAGGAGAATCCAATTGATAACGGCTGTTGTTTGGTGTTATTTGTCCTTATCCAGAATCTGGACAAAGCCAAATCCGTTACCAAAATCCACCCAATCATCATCAACATCATGATTTATGACGCCTTTGTCATGTGATTTGCCTTTCGTACCCTAATACCACCGTCATTTTTATTTTTCTCCCACATGCCAATTAACAAACTCGGTTTCTTCTTTCACTAAAATTGCATTAATTCAACCAACAAGGCAACAATTGCTGTAAGAAATAAAATACAAAGGCTAAAAATATTTAGATTTTTCCGATTTTATCAATAAATAAATAAATTAATTAATTGATAAAACAACATTTGGAGAAAATAATAATTTTGATTTTCCGAGCAATGTTTTAAAATTTGAACGTAATCATTTGAAATTGCGAAAGCTACATTTCTTGTGTATCATCCCCAAATGATGGGAATAATAATAAATCATAGGATTTTGAGATAAAGCACAAAATGTCAATATATGTTAGAGCTTACTTAAAGCAAATATTCATTTAATATTATGGTGCTAATTTATTTTTTTTTAACCCCAAAGAAAAGAAAGGTGCAGAGGATTTGACCAGTTGTGGAAATTACAATAACGGAATTGGGAAGGAACCGTGAGATTATACCTTGCTTGACGAGGGAGGAGAAGGTGGTGCGGCGAAGTGGGGCCCAATATAAGACAAAAATCCAGTGAGAGTGAGGCCCACCATTGGGCTGGCGGATATATCAATTGGCGATGTTTGTTATTGTTTCTTCCTTTCCTCGTAAACCCAAATATTCGTCTCGTAGCCGCATTTTACATGCCACGTGTTCGGTCAGACATCTGGCATCTCTCTTTTTACTTGGGCCCCACTTCCCACCGACCACTTACTCATCCCTTGTCCCTTTCTAACCTTCCCTTCGCTTATCCTTCCTCTTTCCACGTGTTGTTCCTCTCTCCCGCTTCCAATGTTTTGATATTTGTTGTTGCACAGTATTTGTAAAATTATTTATTGGTATATTTCAAATTTTAATTTCGGTTTAATAAAAAAAAAAATCAAAAACCGATTAAATTAAAAGAATATTTTTTCCCATATTATTATTATTCATTCAGGAAATTATATTTTAACTTTGAATTTAAAAACAATTGGCTATATTCTTGAAAAAATTTCAAAATTTTATTTTGATTTCATGAACAGAATATATACACTACTAGTTAATTTCCATGCATCAACTTAATTATTATTATTCTAATATTTGATGTCAGTAAAATAATTTAATTGTTAATTCAATTAGTAAATGAGTTTGTTAATCACATTATTGATTACAATTTAATTTTTAAAATTAAACCACAAAATAATGTTTTTTTTTCAAGAGTATTTCCATACATTTTTGTCAATATAAAAATAATATCCTTTTGAAATTTACGATTATTTTCTCTTTTTAAATACTCTTCAATAAACCGTACAACTAACTCATTGGTACCAATTTACTAAAAAATAAATAATAAAAAGATTGTCATGTTATGTGTAATACTTACTTTATTATACCAAATAAAAAATTTAATGGAAGCCCATTTAAATTTAAATTTGTAGGTCCTATTTAATAAATATATTTATTTCTGAGTAAATACATTCACTTTTTATTTTTATTTTTTTTTCATACTGTTTACCTTAGTAAATTTAAAGGCCACTGTAAGATTTTATTATTATAAAAAAGTATTTTCTCATATATTAACAGATATATTTAATAAAAGCTACCAACGTAATATTATACGTGAAACTTATCATAGTACAAGTATTGGGTATTCGTATTGGTATATATCAGTGTTAGCATCCGGACGATTCGCGGAGCAATAATAAAAAATAAAATAATATTTTATAATATCATTTAAAAATAATAAAATTATATAATAAAATGATCGTTAAATACATTATAAATATCCGATTAAAAATTTAGGTACTCAAACCCATATAAAAATTCACCTCTAGTAACCAAACTCGTCCCGTATCCGATTATAATTATCTGTTTAAATACTTAATTTATTTACATTAAAAATATATTTTTAATAAAAAATAAATAAAAAGTATAAAATTACATTTCGAATTAATAAAAAAAATAATATGAATATTAAAAATAACTATAGAATTAACAAAAAGGTGTGTACATATATATTTATATTTTTATAATTTTCTTTATAGAAATAATTAATTTAAATATTTTTTGAAATATTAATTACATGGATAACGAAGAGAGAGTATTCAAGTCCATGAATCCAACCCAAATCCAATACAGATAATAAAAATATTATTCGAACCCATTCCAAACTCGTTTATTGACTACCCAAATTCATCAAAATTATATTAGATCTTATCAAATACTCATCTGGTCAAGTAAAATTGACATCCCTAACTAAGATATGCTTCTTTTAAGTATCCTGCGAATCCTTTCACTAACAATAATAAAAGTAATGTATGATATGACCTATATAAAAAAAAGCACGCACGCTATTAATCTATTTTCAATAATTATAATAATTTTTAAAATTTAACTAATTATATTAAAATAAAAAATTAAATATTTTTTTAATTTTATGTTTGTGCTTTATTATAAATGATTATTTATTTATTTAAAATATTAACATATTTTTTATTTAATATAATGTGTCCTAAGTATGTGTATGACCTACTTGTTTACTCATATCATATGTCTTATGTCTATGCAACTTATCTCCCAAATATAAGAGACTACTCCATATACTAAGTCAATCAATCAATGTATTTTTTTTAATTATTAATAAAAAAATGATGTTATGATGTGTTTTTTCTAATTCTTTTATATCATTGAAATAAGGGTGAAAAGATCCCCATCAAAGAGTGAAATAAAACATAAAATCATAAGCTCCCAAGCAGTGGGAGGAGCCGGGGCCCTGACCGCGTGTCTATTGAAGCATGAGTTGGTAACTCATTGGCAATGGCTTGGTTAAGGGAACCCACCGAAGCCGTAGCGAAAGCAAGTTTTCATAGGGCAATTGTCACTACTTATGGACTCAAACCTGGGTGATCTATCCATGATCAGGACGAAGTTTGAGTGAATCAGCGGATGAGTTGTGGTTAGGGGTGAAATGCCACTCGAATCCAAAGTTAGAATTTATTACAAATGATTATTTATTTATGTGAAATATTAATGTATTAATTATCATGTATAGTGTGTCTTAAGCGTGTAGATGTATTGTTTTAAAATTTATCATATCTCATACGTTCTTGTATCTTATGTTTTGTGGTCGTGCAGTCTAACTCTTAGCATATGAGACCAGTTCATATACCAAGCTAATTGATCAAATTCTTTTTTTAATTACTAATTAAAAATGAATTGTTTTCTTTTTAAAATTATTTTTATGTCATTGAAATAAGAAATTAATTTTTTTATTTTATGTTTATAATTTATTACAAATAATTAATTAATTATTTAAAATATTAATGTATTACTTGTTATGTGTAATGTGTTCTAAATATATGGATATCTTAATTGTTTAAAAATTATCGTATCATATATATTCTCATATCTTTTGTCTCATTTTCGTACAACCTAACTCATAGTATACGAGATTAGTCCATATATTAAGCTAATCAATTAAGATTTTTTTTAATTACCAATAAAAATGAATTTTTTAAATTTATTTTTATGTCATTAAAATAAGAAATTAGGTTTTTTATTTTTATGTTTATAATTTATTACAAATGATTATTTATTTATTTATTTAAAATATTAATATATTACTTATTATGCGTAATGTGTCCTAAACATATGGATATCCTATTTGTTTTACAATTATCATATAAATTCATTCTCGTATCTTGTGTTTTGTGTCCATATAACCTAACTTATGGTATATGAGACTACCTTATATATCAAGCTAATCAATTAATGTATTTTTTTTAATTACTAATAAGAAGTGAAATGTTTTTTTCTTTAAATTTGTTTTCATATAATTGAAATAAGAAATTATATTTTTTATTTTATGTTTATAATTTATTACAAATAATTATTTATTTATTTAAAATATTAATGTATTATTTATTTTATATCATGTGTTCTAAGAGTGTGGATGTCGTACTTTTTTAAAAATTATCGTATCTCGTATATTCTCATATTTCATTTTCTATATCCATGCAATTTAACTCATAACACATAAGACTATTCCATATGTCAAACTAATCAATCAAAATTTTTTTAATTACTAATTAAAAATGAAGTGTATTTCTTTTAATTTGTTTTTGAGTCATTGAAAAAAGAAATTAAGTTTTATTTTATTTTATGTTTATGATTTGCTATAAATGATTGTATATTTATTTGAAATATTAATATATTATTTATTTAGTGTAGAGTATTTCAAGCATTTAAATGTCTTACTTTTTTAAAAATCATTTCTATAAGCATATGTAGATTATTTTTATAGATATTATTTAGATAAAGTCATTATCTAAAACAATTTATCTTTTTACAATTGTATTTTATTTTTTTATAACTGTTCTAAATAATTATTGTTTTACTCACATTTGACGTTTTTTAGAGGCTTATATTTAGTTTTTTTATAATACAAACTGCTTTGTCTCTATATATAATATATATACACACACGCGTTCCATTCGGATTCACCCATTCCAGCTTTTAAGGTACCTCTTCTATCCAATTCTTCTTGCACCCACTTTTCTCTCACCCTTTCTTATTTTTTGAAAAAATCGAATTTCATTCTTTACATCATCTTCTCAATGATTGATGTACAAGTTTAATTAATTCATAATCGAGTTTCTATTAATTAGGTAGAAGAAAATAATAATTACTATAATAGTTAAACTTATAAATGTAAGCTAATTTTGGTTATCAATCAAACGTGGTTTGATTGATTTTCATATCTCTTACAGAAAATATGGAAAGCGAGAAATTTCGAGCTTGAAATTTTTTCTACCGTAAAATTCGTTACCAGTTTGATCTATCAGGTTATTAGCACATTCGACGGTTCTCCTCTCATATATCCAATTGCGACATTCATTCTGAAAACATGTTAAGCATTTTGGAGCCCTAAGATTCATTCTGAGATTACAGAGCCAATACTCATCGGAAAAATATTATAAAACGTAAATTTATAAGTAGAACTAATTTCTGCCAAATTTGTTGTAAAAATAATATTAGATTAGTGATAATTTTACAAGATTATTGTAATTACCGAGTGGTAAACATTAACCTGCAACCACTGGTCCAAACATCAATTGACTGAACGGTCACTTGTTAGTTGGTATAGTGGGTTTTGCCCTTCCAAGGGAACAGAGAAAACATGTTGATAAAACCTAATCCATGCAGATTCTCATTCTGTAGTGGGAATGCAAGAAAGATTCTTTTCTCAATCACAAGATGTTACCATATGTACAGGCACAGTTTTCAAATCTACTTTTTTTTTTTTTTCCCTTTCTTTTCATTCTTCCTCCTTTTTTTTTTAAATTATTATGATTATCATCCAAATGTTTTTTTTCTTTGACTGTAAATTTTGACCAGTCAACTAACTTGACTGATCCCGATGAGTATATGATTTCCTTTGGGCCCACCACAATGTTTTCTTTTTTCCCCTGTGATGATCAATTCTTTTTTCATAGTTTGTGATTTGTTTATTGTAAAAAAAGATTGATAGGGCAAATTAATAGGAATAGGATCCAAAGAGTATGTAGACTAGGTAGGGTTTGGTGTGGGATCAGTGACTGTTTGTTTATGATTTTTCTACTCCGGACAGACATGATTAGCTTAGAATTTTGGCTTATTTACATGGGATTTCTCGCCGCTCCAAGTATCTACCTCAATAAATCAAAATTTTTCTTTTTTTTTTTTTTTAAAAAAAAAACATGAAAAACAAAAGAGGAGCTTGAAACCGACAAGCCAACTATTTTGATTTTACTTCGTGTTTCATGGTTAATTTGGTTTCTCACCATAACACAATTCATGTGAAAGTAAAACCATTTTTGTTGGTTTTTTCAACGGTGAGTCACAGTGTTGATATCTGTAAATGAAGAAAATTTCATTCAAGTGGTTATCCTTTGAGTGCATGACGTGATACGAATAAGATATAATTATGATTTGTTTTAGATCAAAATTAAATTACAATTAAACCGGTCAAAATCGACACTAAATATTAATAAATGATTTATAGTTATAAATCATAACTGAAACCATAATGTGCGGCATTACTAAATTTTAATTTTAAACTATCTTAGAAATCATCTAAAAAATGTTTGATTTTTGATACCATCGGTGATGGTTAAATCCATTTCAAGACTTAATCATAGTTAAAACTATATGTGTATTTAGTAAAATTCGAAACCAAGAACTCTTTCCACTGTCAAACTTACATTGTCAATTGAACCACAACCCGTATTTAATAACAATGTATCTCTTAATTAATAATAGATATGTTATTTTCTGTGTTCGATGTAATACATTTTTTAAGAAGGCAAACATAAAATCCTAACACCCCATTTTCAATTAATCAATCCTTTCTATTATAAATAAAATTAAAATTTTTATTTTTTCATATCGAATGTAAAAAAAGTTATATTTATAAATAAATTCAGTAAATTTGTATGAAAACTAATTTCTAACCGGAGATTATTGAGATTATTCAAACTTCAAATCCACAAAAGAAATAATTTTTTAAAATTTTCACATATGTGAAAGCTAATTAACTCATACGTTCACCAACCAGAAAAGGAGAAATTGTTAAAGAAAAATACTTAATAATTAATTTGGCATTTATTTGATAATAATGATTTTATGATGTGAGTGCATTGCATGTGGATTTCAACTTCTTTTCTTATATTTTAGGTTTGGATAAACCTAATAATGATTTCTTTTGCTTTATTTGTGTTTTTTAATGCTCAATTTCATTTATCAACAATCCATCCATTCATAGACTTCAAATGATTAAATAACAAAGTGATAAACAATTACTAGGGCCTAAATGATGGATTAGGCCCTAAATAGGAGACCTAATCCTCTGAAAATTACAATAATTTCATTTTCTACTTTTCTTGATTTAAATCAGAAAGAACTTTTTTAAAAAAAAAATTCACAAAAATTATGTTTTCTCATATAAAATTCAACATTAATTTTTCATATATAATTTAAATATATTGTTTTTAATATTTTATTTTTATTTTGACATATTAATTAAAACATTTTAGACACAAAATATGGGAATTTCTTTAAAAATTATAGATCATGAAATTCATTTCTAAATAAAATAGTTAAATTAATGTGTGAAAATAGCTTATTTGAGTTGTTATTATGTTTTTGAGCGTAAATTATTGATATCCGGATCCTATTACCAGCAATCGACTAAATCCGATTTGAGACTTGGTCACAATTAAAATTCTTCGCTCCTTTTTATAAGTATCTTTAATAAAAATCGAACTCCATAACTTTTTTCATATGTTCAGTTATATTATCAATTTAGCCAGAAGTCGTGGGTTTGAGTTGTTATTATTAATTATTAGAATTAATGTGTTAAGGAAGGAATAAACTTGAAGTATAAGCAAGTAAGGATGTTTTGTTGGTGAGTCACTGTCAACTGGATAAGTGTAATGTGCTAATAAATTTGCCTTCCAGTGAATTGCATGAATGAAACACAATACTTCATTCATTTTATGATGTGACCGTCCCTAGATATTTCAACTACTCTCTAATTTTTTACCCCTTATTTTCAAAGACAGGGTCTAAGGTTTAATTAATTTGGATACCTTATAATTTCTTACACATCAATTGTCACGTTTGACTTCATTCATAAAAAAATTATCTATCGGTAAGAATCAAACGATTTTATTTTGCAAGTAAAATGAAAAACTCTCCAGGAGGTCACCCGTATTAAGATTTTCGTTAAGCGAACTCGATTAATTCTGAAATTCTTTCAACCCTCCAAGCATTCCACTGAAAAACATATCTCCCCAATTTGTAAATATGATTCATTTCCGTGTTCCGCATTCTACTATTCATAACTAATCTGTCATCCTAAAAGCTAGTAAGGAGTTTTGCTCTACCCGTCTTTTTAGCATTATTTTGCTAGGCATTAATAGTTCTTTTAAGAAATTCAATCTACTCCATCCTAAACGTGTTATAACTGAATTACTAATCCAAAAATTTTAATAATTGGTTCTCAACTCTTAGATTAAGCCTATGGATAAGTCGATTCCAACTCTGTTGATTTTGACCTCATTTATAATTATTTTTTTTAACCTCTTTACTTGAGTTCAGCTCCTTTAAGTCTGGTGAATGAATTTTATTTTTCTTTTCCGAGTCAAATTAATTTGGAGCAACTCAGGAGTAATATGTCTCATTTGTAGAAGTCGATGAAGGTCGTTTTTGGTGGGTCAATGTGTTACAAACTGCACTAAGTGTATCGAATTAAGATTAAAAACGGTTAATAGAGGACAAAAGAAGTCACTTGTCAAAGACACTTTGTTAAGGAATTGTTATATAATTCACAACTAGCCCATTTGCATACCATTTATGCTTATCCCAACATGATATGATATCTTAATTATAACTCCTAACAACACTTTGTTCAACTAGCAAAATCCGATTTTTCGGATTTTTTTAATTTAATTAAAGATTGAAATTGCATAAAAATATAGAAAAAACATTTATGGCAAGATCATATTGAAAGAAAAATATACATATTAAAGAATGTCAGTAAATGAAAAAGGAGTAGACAATTTTAGAATTTTAGAAAAGTAATAGTTGTAGGTATACATTTGAGTCCTAATTATTCATAATATTGAAAGTGATTCAGGGTTTGTTCGGCAAAATTAGTTGTTTTGATAATTGTTAGTTGTTTTAGTGGCGTTTAGCTATTAGTTGTTTGAGTAGCATTTCATGCTAAACATTACATGAGTTAACTTTTCAGAAAAAATCACATTAACCTCTAAAAGTTAGTCCAAACGTTATGTTATCGAATAATTTTTTATGCAGCGTTCAGCGTTTTGACTAGTAAAAACTCTAAAACTACTTAAAAAACTGTTGCCGAACACAGCTTTAGTGGAGTCATTCTAAAGGTGGTAGGATGGCACAAATGTTATTTTTGACATTCATGCAACATTTTTTAATATATGCATTTAATTCTGATAAAAACTAAGTTTTTCTATACATGGAAATATAATTATTCACGCTATTAATATCTGAACCGGATGCGGTGTATTATAATAAATTTATCTTTTTTTTATTGATTTTACAGATTGGATTAAAAGTAATTTTTGAACAAGCTATTCAACTCCATTAACGAGTAAAATACATTCTGCGAGTATGTAATTTATGAGAATCCAACTAATAATCTCATTTAAATAGTTAATATTGGTTTTGATGCTAACAAACTATGGAAGATTTTCTGAGCTTGACAAGACACTGGAAATGTTGTCACATTGACCACTAAGGCCACACATATCCATCCATAACCAAAACAGAGAAAATACAAATTCCATGGTGGGCTATGCCATTATTTGCAATAATAACCAAGAAAGAAATTGAAAGAAGGTAAGGTGAAATTACAGAAGAAAGATCATCTTCTTCCTCTTCTTCTTCTTCTTCTTCTTCTTCTTCTTCCTTCGTATATATTAGCGTCACTATCATTATTTATTTATTATAAGTCCACGTCACTGTAACCCTTCAATACAAGCACAGAAACACTCACACATCCAACAACCATTCATATCAGAATCACTACATCTGTATTTTTATGTTATCAATCAATCAATCAATCAATTCAATGTCATAAACACTTTGGTTACTCACTGGGCCCCCCATAACAGTCCAAAATGAACCCAGTCTGATACTTCCTTTCTTGGACCAAAATCTTTGTGTTTCCAGATTTTTTTATTTTATTCTAAGAAGCTTTTTGGTATTTCTTGGAACTCGATATTTATACCTATAATCTAATCTATTTGCCTTGGCTAAAATTTATTAAAAAAAAAGTCCAGGATGTGCATTGCACAGACTATGTTATAAATTTTTTAATAAAGTAATATATATTTTTTACCTAACTATCAATATTTTTGCTTTTGAAATAATTATAATTTCACCGTAAATCAATTTTTTATCTCGAATATCCTAAATTTATTTATTTAGCTGCGGAGATTATTTGAATACCCTAAATTAAAAGAAAAAAAAATCTGAAAATCTTATGGTGATTTTCTGTATTCAGAGTTGTCAGAAACGTTTGGTTTGTGGATTAACAAAATATTTATAGGATAAAATAATTAATTATTTTAATTAATTAGAAATTATGGATTTGATTGATTGTAACTAAAGAAATTACTCAGATAAGTTATGAAAATAAATTTTATATGATGCAGTTATAATTGACAGAAACATATTATTAGTAATTAATTACCGATTTGGAGGAAGAGATAAGAAAAAGGCAATTCCTACTAATTTATATTCTATTAAATATTGCAAATAATAAACACAATAAAAAAATCGCAGAGGTTTTGGCGATGAATGTTGGAATAGAATATTATACAATACAATGTGGGCCATTGAGGAGTAAGCAGTGTCTTGCTAGCTAGGTTATACCTATAAAGATCATATAGAAGAAGGTGCATGGTGATGGTGGTAGTGGTGGGTGGGGACCACGAAAGTGTGTGGGGTCCATACATATAGTTGCATCCACGCGGTAGGGGGACCCATCAAGGGGACCTAGAGGTGGTGGGGCAGGCTGCCTCTCTCTTTGAATATAAAATAATAAAGAGAATCTGTTTCAGACAGAAACAGATTTTAACAAGAAAAAAATCAAATGTGACTGTGTTCTCTCTTTTCTTTAATAAGTGAAATTTTGTATTTTGCTTTCTATGCGTGCAAGCTTATATAACAAACTTTGATCATTTTGTACGGCAATTTCATTATTACCTCTCTCTCTCTCTCTCTCCTTCTCTCTCTCTCTCTCTCTCTCTCTCGGCTCCTGCTTTATATATTTAGAGGGCTTCTCTTGTTTCTTCACTTTTGCATGCTCTCTCTCACTCTCTTTCCCTTTCGCTTTCTTTCTAGACATCTCTACACACCTCTCTCTCTCGTTCTGTTTTCTTTACTACACATATAGATACATATCTTTCAAGAAACCAATCAATTAAGAGGTTCGATTCGTTCTTGCATGGATGGATCCTTCGAGTGAACAACACCAGGTAGGGTTTTGATTCAGAACTACACACTTTACCTTTCTTTCTCTTTGATTATTAATTCAGTGATTGGTCTTCATGAGTTTTTACTTTCTATTGGGTCTTCACTTATAAATTATACATTCATTTGGGGATGTAAGTGGGTTGGGTAGTGGAGTACAACAAATTTGGTTTTCTTTGAGAAGAAAGTGAGTTTGATGATATATAGATTTTGCGTTTCTGAGTGTGAACCCACTGAAGGATTATTAATTTGAACACATTCTTTTTTTAAATTTTTGATATTTGATTTCTTGAGAAAATATGTAGAGTGGTTGAGGGGTTTTAATGAAATTATTTGGTGTCAAGAAAATTTTGTTATGCCATTTTAGGCTTTTTTGTATACTATATAGCATATATTGGTCATCTCAATTTTAGCCTAGATCCCTTCAGCACTCTATCTAGGCAAATATGTGAAGAGAAAGCACAATTATTTTCCATTTACCAATTGGGTTAATGATAACTTGTTTAATTTGGCGAAGAGCATCAATCATATGATCTTTAAAGAGTGTGGTTGATTTCTTTTTCTTGCAATAACAAATATGTTCAATTTTTTCCATGAGAATCCTTTTTGAATCTGAGATTTTAATCTTATTTCGAATTTAAAATTGTCTTTCTCTGTAAATATATTCGATCTTTATTAAATAAATTCTTTTCATGAATCAAAGATTTCTAATAAATTGTTTTGACTAAGTGCATATATGATTTTGACTTGATAAGGATTTAAATTTGATCATGATTTATATAAAGTTGAATTTTCTTGAATATATAAAAAATTTAAATTATCTGATGCGATGTAATTTATCTTTTTTTTTTTTTTTTTTTTTTTTGTGGGTAAATTCAGGAAATGTCTTCACATTCACTAGAAAGCATGTTGGTTTGCTCAAAACCCCATCAGGAAAGGAAGCCAAGACCTCAACCAGAACAAGCTCTAAAGTGTCCAAGATGTGATTCCACAAACACCAAATTTTGCTACTACAATAATTATAGCCTATCTCAACCAAGGTACTTTTGCAAGTCATGTAGAAGGTATTGGACAAAAGGAGGCACATTGAGAAATGTTCCAGTAGGTGGAGGGTGCAGGAAAAACAAAAGATCATCATCAAAAAAGACTCAAGATCATCATCAATTGAATTGTAATAACACAAATCCACTTACCTCCCTCCCTTCTTTAACTTATAACTCTAATGACCTAAGTCTTGCCTTTGCTAGACTCCAAAAGCAATCAAATGGGCAATTAGGGTTTGATGATCAAGATTTGCCTATTCTGGGAAATCCCAACAATACCCATTCTGATATGCTTACAAACCCTACAGCTCCTTTTCTTGAAGCTTTGAGAAGTGGTTTTCTTGATACCCAAAATAATAATAATAATTTTCAAAATTTATATTTTGGGTATGGAAATGGGAGTATGGGAGATGTGGAAAATAGTGGGGTTTGTGGTAATAGTGGAGAAATGATGATACCTTATGAAGATATGAGTAGTGCAGGTACACAAGCTGTGACAGTGACAACAATGAAGCAAGAAATGTGCAGTGATAGAGAAGATGATCAGACTAGTAAGGTTTTATGGGGATTTCCATGGCAGCTCAATGGAAATGGCGATCTTGATTCAGGAAAAGAAAGCTGGATTAATGGGTTTGGTTCAACTAATTGGCATGGACTTCTTAATAGTCCTTTGATGTAACTCGAAAAATGAAAAAGAATAGAATTTTAATTTCTTATTTATTAGACTCAAAATTAGTTTTTTTAGGCCCTTGAGATTTTTTTTTTTTAAAGAGAGATATAATTCAACTGAATTAAATCTCTCTATTTTGATTTCTTTGTTGTATTTTATTTTTTGAAGTTTTCTATTAATGGTTTATATACTAATGGAATTTGAAATTTGTTTGGTAACCAAGAAAGGGAGTTGCTGAGGTTGGATAAGATTTGAGAATTCCATTTTGGAGAAAAGAGTGAAAGAAATGAATGCGATGTTTCATGGTTTTGTTTGGGTCTGAAGTCTGAACAGAATACCCTGAAATATTGAAAGGTGATAGTGTTGGTATTTTCCAAGACTTCACATCTTTGTAATGACTTGGTGTTTTTCAAGATATTCAACCATCATTGCTTCAGGTAGAATCTACCTATGTAATTCTCTTCTCTCTTTATAAACCTTCGTTTAAGGTATTTGTACATAAATTATTACAATCAAAATAAGCGGTCTTATGTTGTCTTCCAACTAATTCTTAAATTGTACTAAACATTTTCTTTTTCATTATTGTGGAAAAGGGTTCTAACCTTAAAGTACGTCTTGCTGTGCCAATTATATTTAATATTTAAAATCTTCTACATTTGATAATTAATTATAATATTTTAAATTTTATTATTTTTTATAAATTCTAATGTGAATAATAACTTGCAAAGAAGTCACTCAGCAATGTTAAAGCATTGACGCGTGGAACTAACGGAGTTGAAAGAGCAAACTAATTAAAAAAAGTTATAAAAATAGACTTGTTTGCAGGGTTGTATTGTCCCTAAGCATTAGAAATTCAGTGAAAGGCATGACTACAAGAGCACCATTTTCGGTATCGATTTTCTTTTTCTTAGCAGACCAAATCTAAGTTAAGATTTGGGCGTGAAATGACAGTCAGTGACCTGTTTATACGATATTTCATATAATATAATTGTTGGACCATAATATAATTTAATAATAATATTAATAGCAAGTGACATTTAAATATAATTTTAAGCTCTCAAAAATTACAAATTAAAAATAAATAAATTGACAGCGACATTTTAGAATTTGATGTTGAAAAACTTTGGCAGAGTTTAATAATTATATTTGGTCAGTAGTCTTCTGTTTTCTTGATTAATAAAATAATTTGTACGTTTCACTTTATTTTCCTGTTCTGTTAGAAATTTTGCCATTCCATTAATAGTTTAATCCAACTCATTTGAAGAGTTAAAATATTATAATACATTTCAAAAACAAGAGAACCAAAATAAAAAATTATTAACCATAATTCAATTTCAATTTTAACCAATTTGATTTCCAATTTACAATTTAATATATGACGATATCTACCTTACATACCATAAAGAAATAATATAAAAAGATTATGATATTTGATTTTATTTAATTTGAGACTTTAGATCTTAATTCTCAAATGTGTATTATCGATTGTTGAAGTATGATAGTACGATGTATTCCTTCATTAATTTTATTGACGTATAATTACGGAAACTCATTTGTGTTTGTCATATATTATAAAAACAATCCATATATAAAAGATTAAAAGAAGTTATTATTTTGTCATTTAAGTCAATTAATAGACTAATTGCTACTATAAAATTTTTATATCTTTTATTAAGATTTCAAGCAAAAATGTCTAATATTATATTTTTTAATTTTAATTTTATTATCCAAAAGAATATAAATTTTTTTTGGGTTAAAATTTAGCTAAAGTTTATATCTAATCTACATAAATATTTAGAATACTTTATATTATTATTAATGGATTATATATTTAAAAAAAAAAAGAACTTGGTATGAAATTTATTTACATTCTGTAGTGACCACACTGTTGCTGTGGGCCTATTTGGGCTGGAAAATTCGTCTCCATCTTGTCACTAACGGTTATCCAATGTGGTAGGCCAACCTGACTCGGATAAGATTCTCTAATAGTGTAATAATAATAACAATAATGTGAAATTTCAATCTCTGCTGTTATAATTTCATCCCAAAATTATATTTCGATTAAAATTTTTTCATTATAAATTTTCAGGTTAAAAAAGTAATTTGAGTGTATATCACGCAAAAATTAATTTCTTTAAATCAATTATATTCATAATTTTTTCTTTAGTAAGCAGATGTATTAACTCATATGTTATTTATTTGGGAATAATTTATAATTTATAATTCAAATATTATAATTTAAAAATAATTATGTAATGAAAATTAACAGTTACTTATAATTTTCTTTCTTCCATAAGTGTGACAAAGAAAGGTTTTGATTTTGTTGGTGGGAATTTAGATTTGACTTTGTGGCTTCCTATGATGAAAACAATAGTAGTTGTGTTGAAATAATCCATCAGCCTTCAGACAAATTAGAGAGGCATCATTTTCTTCTGTTAAACCCATTTATAAGCAAGTATTAGTTTTGAATTTAAGTTTTTTTTTATTTTTTATTTTATTGAATAGTTATTGAGACACGTTGCACTTCCAATAATTATCGCACTCATTTTCTTTTATAATTTAGTCTATAAAAAATACTTACTCATCTTAATTGAATTTCTAATTCATAAACTATGCTCATATCATATTATTTTAATAAAAAAAAAATAGCAAAATGGGTGTTACAACTTACAATAATATAAATTCATTTTCAATTACTTTAATTTTTTTAATTAAAAAAATATTTTCTAGATTAAAATAATACCATCTGCCTTAAATAGATTATTGGATTTGGATTTACTATAACTGAATGATGATGTCTTTAGAAGACAACAATTTTGGACAAAACTAACAACATGAACTCATAATATTTTATTTCCAAAACATTAAAAATGGCTCATGACAGGCATAATCTACAATATGTAATTTGTTTTCTTCTGAAACCAACAGCAAATGCAAGTCAGGAGCTCAGAGTAAGAAAATCTGGAATGCAATTGGGCTAGGAATAATAATAAAAGCCCGCTTCACTTCTCTCATGGAAGTGGACTTGCTCAACAAGCCGACAACGTTAAAGTTGGGCTAGGAATTTTTATGCACTGCATAGTGTGGCCAATTGGGCTACGAATTGTCCGAATCCAACCCCAAGCAACAAGATTATCCCATTAATCAAAAGGCAAGGCTGGGCAGGACTGGGCTGGGCCGGGCCGGTTTCCAAGCTTGATTCGCATCAAGTAGACCACGTGGGGGCTCAGCCTTGCACAAATTCCCAATCCAGGCCTGTTTTTGTATCCAAATTAAGAGTACTATCAAATATAAATAATAATCACAATGCAGATAAATACATTATGAAGTAATATTATATGTTTAAGGTTTGGGTATTTCCTTTACTTGAATCGATACATATGTCCTCTACAGTTCAAAAGTGAACTAGAGCTGCCAATTTTAATATATATCAACAGCAAAATCTCTACCACAATATTTTGATGTTCATGGGTATGGAAAAACCAACCAACATTTACCAAGTTGTTAAAGATAAGAACTTCACAGAGACTGCTAACTTCTGCTTCATGAAAAAGACTTAAACTCTTGCACTCAATTCAATCTCCATCTCTGTCAAATTGAGGCAAAAATAGTGGTTACTGGAAGAAAAGCTTGGTATTAACTAGACAATATAATTGAAACAATTACCTCCTCGGGTATATTTTATTTCTGTGGCCTCTTCCATAAGACCCCTATCTTCTTCAGCATATTTCCATTTTTCTTCCTTATCAGATCATCATCCATGTCATCATTGTAAGGTGAGTCCATCTTTCCTGTGACAGGATTATAGCTGCTATCCAATGATCCGGTTCTCTCCATGAACTTCCCGTTGTTTCCCGCTGAAAGCATAGCTGCTGCTGCCTCTGCAGCCTTTCTCCACTGGTCAGATTGCACCTTCAGCTTTCTCAACTCTGCTTCCATTTCTGCATTAGCTGCCTGTGCTGCCTCAAGCTGCTCAGTTACTCTTCCAACTTTTTTATTACTTCTCTCTGCCTCCTCCATCATAAGACCAAGCTTCATTAGAGCTTCTCGCTCTGCAGCCCTTGCTGTTTCCAGCTCTACAACCACATCATTACTCACTTTATTCTTGTTCATTTCCCTTTTACTAGTTTCCACCTTCAACACCTCATTTTCCTCCAGTATATTTTGTAGTTCCATCTCCTTATCCACTAAACTCGCCTTCAAGTCAGCAACATTTTCCTTCAACTTTTTGAGTTCATTCTCGAGTTCAGAGTCTCCTTTGCCTGATAAGACATTCTTTAGTTTCAAATTCAGCCCTTCATTCTCCTCTGAAATTCCTTGCAATTCAGTTTCCTTATCCATTAGGTCTGCCTTCAATTCTTCAATATCAGCTTTCGCCTGTTTCATTTCCACCTCTAGCTCGGCCTCTCTGAGAACAGACCCAGATTTTATCTGCTCCAATAGTTCATAAGCATTTCTTATTTGCAGTGTGCTGTTAATTTGTTCTTCATGGAATTTAGTCTCAGCGGCTTCTAGAGCAGATGTCAATCGTTGCACTTCACATTTCAAAGAAGAAACCTCTTCTTCAAGCTGGCTTACTTCCTTTGACATTTGGTTTTCAATGATGGCCTTTTCATTACCATCATCACCTGCAGCTTTGCAGGAAGAATTGCGTAGTTCCACCTCAAGTTTGCTAACAAGTCCTTCCAACAGCTTAACACGTGCCCTTGACAGGTCTAACTCTGAAGCAATGGAGTTATAAGCTTCAATAGCTTTAGTGCCATCCAATCTGAGTACCTCAACAGTTTTCTTTGCAGTTTCTAGTTGAACTAGAGTTTCATTAGCCAGTGCTTTGGCTTCGGCCTCAGAGTCTTTGCTGTCCTGTAGTTGGTTTTGCATGTTCTCCACAAGTGAAATAGTGTCTGCGAGATTTGCTCTCAAGGTCTCAAGCTCCACATCTGCTGATTCAGTCTGCTTGTTCTGTGCAGCCTCAGACTCGGCAATCATTTCATGTTGAACCTTGAGCCACTGAATTTCACTCAAGGCAGAGGCCAAGGCAGCAGAGTCAACCAAGTGCTGCTGCTGGATAGCCTCAAGCTCTGACTGCCATGCTCTATCCCTTTCATGCGAGACTTTTTGAAGCTCGACAACACGAGCCTCCTCAGAAGCAGATCGTTCAAGAAGTTGCTTCTGTGATTCTTCGAACTTTGAAGATACAGCTGAAAGTTGTTTCTTCGATTCCTCAGCCTCTTGTAAAGCTTCCTTCTTCCATGATTCTGATAAGCTTAGCTGGTCCTTTGCCTTCTTGAGTTCTTCCTGAAGCTGAGTAATCTGAGATTCCAATTTGGTTATTCTGCTAGGTCGCTTCTTCTGGAGGAAGAACAAAAATGATTAGTAAAAACATTTTAGCAAATCCAACAGCCCTAGCTTTGACATAAGACATGTTTTAGCTTTCTATAATCTTCATTACATTGCACCATAAAAAGACATAACTAAGTCATGGAGGCTAAATGTTCATGAAAAAGACAACCACAAGACAATGAAGAATGACGAAACCAAAACCCCTAAGGTACAATCATTACAAATAGAAAAATTTGCAGCGTAATAATTGATACTGGTGCAAATGTGCCCTTGTCCATATTGAGAGAAAATATCACTTATCATGTACCAATTTTTTGTGTTCCTCAGTACTCAAAACCTAAAAACTAACATTACCTAGTCTGTGAAAACTCGGTGCAACTTGCAAAATATCTATCATTAAAACTGCTAAATTGTTACCAGCTAATTGCCTACCATCAAGAGCTCAGCGATATAGTCTTTATGCATTTTGATGTCTTTCCATCAGTACGCAAAAAAGGAAAAAAAACAAGAGAAGAACAAGAACAAGAACAAGAACAAGAACAAGAACAAGAAGAACAAGAATATATCTCATATAACGCACAAAACTCAAGAATAATAATAGCATAAACTACAACTACCATGTGTTTGTCTAAAGCATGCAGTAGAAAGGAAACTAGAATGCTAATACATGCATCTATTAGTGATCCTGATTATGTGCATTTTAATTATAAATACTACAGTGTTTATGATTCGGCTGCACTTTGGGACGTGGTGCAACATTGTTTATATGGAACTCCAAGAAAGCTGGTGGGTTGAAGTTAATAGATCACCTCAGTCACAGGGCTTCTGGGTGAACAACGATCGATAACCTTAGGACTTCTTTCTTTCGGTGTTCTAATTTGATTCGATGAAGAAGCAGAGTCAGGCTCTAGTCCAGTTGTTTTAAGTTGGCGTACAGCTCGAGGACGGACCTTTTGTGGTGCTTCCGAGGATCCAGTTTTGCTATGAAAATCACAAATTACAACTAAGATATATAATTATATTGTACCAACAAGCAATAACTTCAGGAAAATTTTCATATCCACTGTTTCAGGAACAGTATATTTATAAATAGAAGATGACAAGTGAATACATATATATAAATATAGCAAAGTAGATAGAAACTAATTTAGGTGCAATCTACAGATCCTTGATTAAGCCACCACTCACAAATCATCCTGCATAAGCTTATAGAGCTCTCCATGCGGATCAGACAGTATTAATAGATAAGCTTTGTATGAGTAGCATAAATATCCATGTCCCACAGAGAATTTGGATCAATCATTAGTCTAAAATGTCAATATTAAATTCAGATTTGTGTTTTAGCTGATGGCCTGACCAGGTAGGGGGGTTGAGCATTATGTTAACGAACCGAATCAGCTTGGTTTTGGTCTAACTGAACATATTTTTCCGGAAGCGAATAGTATAAAACCAATCCTAACCAAATTGAGTCAGTTTGGATTCTATTATTCCAAACCGAATTAGTTATTTTGACTTAAAAATAAGATTTAGATATCAACATTAAGTTGAAACATGTATTTGAAGTGTTTTTATACAAGCTTAAGAAAGTTATAATTGTGCCTTAGGCAACATTTAGCATACTATGGATTGTTAATAAAATCCAAGAAACATTAAATAGGAATCAGAAGCACATTTTTTTGGTGATATCATGAAATAAAAGGTGTTAGAAATATAAAAGAAGTAACTAACAAAGTTTAAAAAAAAAAAAAAAAAAGGGAAGAAAGAAAGACAGACTTACAGCTATGGATAGCAAAATTGAACTAAAATAAAAATTTAGGCATCTATGAAACAAACAAGTTCAAAGGTTCAATCACCAAAATTCAGGGATCATAACTGGCCAAGTCTCTTCAAATGTCCAATGTTGGATTTAAAACTATTTCTTTACTCCGAATTAGTTGCAGAATAAGATCAAACTTCCGAAGCTAGCCTTTTACAGTAAAAGCAAACAGTTCCTTTAAAAATTTTATGAGTAATGACTAGCTTTGATAAAAAAGACGTATTAATCATGTCTGGCTTGGAAGCATTACATAACAACAGATTTGCAGTGTCGAAATCTTACTCTTGAAATCTCATTTAATTCCTAGAAAAATGATCTCACACCCAGACAAATCAAGAAAGCATAATCTTCGCCTCTCAATATTCAACAATGGTAAATATTTGCCAAAATGAGTGGCTAAGCTTTTAGATTCAAATTTAACCAGAATAAATTGGAAACCAAGATTACAATCAATTTAATAACACATCATGTAACAAAGTGACAATTATTCAAAGAGATGGCCCCTGACAATACGAAATTATATATTTTAAGGGCCATTAAGATGCCCCGCACAGTCTTAACTTGATGCAACAGACAAAGACACATCCAAAAATCTTCGTTTACATGCCAAAGGAATAAATTATAATTCAATGAAGATACAGAAAGTTCACCAGTCACCACCAAAATGGACAAAAAATTGTGGATTGATAGTGAAAGTAGAATGGAAAAATAAGACAGGCCACAAATACAGATGTGAAAGGTTTAGGTGTCCCAAGAAAATTAAAAGAGAGATGCCTCACTAGCAGGGAAATGAAACTATATAACCACATCGCATTACAACCATTGACAGCAAAGATCTCAACTGTACCTCATTAGCATTTAACTAGACCAACATACCATAAAAGATGGGAAAATAAGATAAAGGATCAACATTCAACAACAAAATTCAAAAGCATTTATTGTGCACCTTAGACAACAAAGAAAGAAGGAAGACTCTGCAGTGAAGAGAATTACCTTGCTTTTGGAGTCTGCATAATTTGAAACTACCCTTATGGGCACAAGTGAAAAATGGAGCTATTTGAGCTTTCACTTCTCTACTTCAATGCAACCTGACCCACAAAACCTGTAATATACCAGAAAAATATCACAAGTTGAGACAAGAGAATCCAATGTGACTGGTCCATGAAAAATAAATGGCATCATGAAGGGCAACACCTGCTTCTTATCATCACATATGCAACAATAAAGGCAAAAGATTATATTGCTGGCTAAGACTACCCATTCATACAAAATCAAAGTAAAAAGTCTTAGAGCATAACACATGCAACTATCAATTTGCTTACCAAAAAGTACTTAAGCCAATCTTCACTCCTTCCTTTATCCATTCAACGCTACCACCACCAGGCTCATACTAACCTCATGAAAACATTATTATACTCACAATGGTCCTACAGAAGGAACAGAATGACACAAATACCCCTGGTTGACTAATCATACAGATGCACAAAACAAAAAGGGTAATTATGTAAGTTTATCCCCTCAATTTTTGCCGTGAAATTAGGAAGCTTCATTGATGTTAATTTGTGGGGTTTGTTAGTAGGTTAGATTTTGAACGTTTAAAACTTTTCAAGAAAACCTGCTTTCATTTGTCTGGAGAGAAAACTATGAAAGCAAAAGGATTTACTAATTGGTATATTTTCCAGGGAAAATGTTTTGAATATAATATTTTCTGAAGAAACAAACAATAAATCATGGAATCAACGCAGGCTTTAATAACAGACAACAGAAATGGATCTTAAAGGTAAAGGCAGAGAATCAGCTAGAAAACATGATAAACGTTAAACACAAAAGCAAAACAAATATAGAGAAATGAGGAAAATGAAACAAAAAGTAAATGGCTCAGCCTTTATTAGATTCTATTATTGCCTTTTCCTTTTGAGCCCCTGTTTGGGTCCTTCGAAGTGACAAAACAAAACTGCATTCTGAAAAGATTCAAGCTTTTTGGGCTCGAAAATCAAAGCGTAGCCACAGTATCACATAACAGAAAGGCAATTCATTTTTTAAATAAACCTGAGTCCTGATCAGAGAACTTAAAAAGAGACATAATTGCAGCCAGAAAAAATTAAACATCTACAGCAAATTCCAGACTGCAGAGAAAAGACACCAAAGAATTTTACCTGTTTGGTTGCCGAGAAAATTTGGGAAAGTTAGAGAGATAAACAAGTTTTAAGTTCTGGTTAAGTGTCAGAAGGTTTTTCGCATACGTAAAAAACATTTCCTTTCCTTCAAATTTCCCGCATTTTCTCGGGAACCAAATACATTACGCAAAAAATAAGAAAATGAGAGTGAATATTATCACTGACCTTATAAATGTTGAAAAGTAGAGAGAAAGTGAGCACTGAGCTTTGTTAACACTTAAGAGACTCACAGGAAGAAGAAAATAGAAAAGGGTTATTTATGAACTAGGAGGCATTAGCTTCTCTCTCTCGGGGTTGTTCTTCTCTGCACAGTTGTCTAGATATTCTTTTTCCTTTCTATCTCTGATCGTTTCTCTTTTTTTTTTTTGGTAAAAGTGGAGAAGAGAAGAGAGGATATTAGAAGGAGAAGAAGAAAAATGACAATACTAAACGGAAAGACACCAGACAGTACGGATTTGTCGTTTCATGAATTGTGAGAATATATTGGTTTTGAGCAGGTTTTTACGTCCGGAAGTGAAAGCTGTAGCGTAGGAATGGCAACGGGAGCTGAACAAGTACGGTGCCTTTGGTTTTTGGCATTTCTTAATTTAATTATTATTTTATTTTGTTATTATTAATTTATTTTCTGGAGCGTGGAAGGATGGGACATCTGCCCGTTTTTGCATTAAAAATAATTAAGTAAAAAAAGGTAGAGTTGGTATACTCACCGGTGGAAAAAAGGGCACAGTTGGGAAAACTTTATCATCTACTCCTACAAGCAAACATTATTTCAGAAGAATAATTATAATTACCGTCACCGTAAAAAACATGTCTGATAAGAGAACTGAATTTTCAATTCCTCTCACGAAAAATAATTCTTTTAGTTTAAAAAAGGAAATGACAAAAGAGTCCAAATATTTTTTTGCAATCAGAGGAGCGTTACCTGTTATTATTTTAATGTTGGATGCTTAATTTCTACCTGCCCCGCTGTTAAATAAAGAACTAAGAAATGGATAGAATCATAGGAGCACATAGATCTGTCTCTAGTTATTAGGCCACATAGACCTTGAGTTGTTGGCCCCTACTATTATTTATAATTTAAAAATGGGACATATATTATGACATGTAAATTTGAAAATTAATTTAATTAATTAGTCATGGACCTTCCACTTCTAGTTTGATCATCCGGCTACTTATTTAGGTTCGATCATCTTCATATCTAAATATTGACTCTGTTATTTAGGAATTAGGATCCACTTAATGGGTTGCTTTAGGCAAGACTCTATTGTCATGGATTGAAAACTACAACGCTACAATCCTACAGATAGGGGCAGTGTCTCTCATCAGTGCTCGGAGAATTAAATAAGGACGTCAACACTTGATCGGTAGCCTGAGCTGACCGGGCAGTAAATAACACACTTAGTAGTCGCCTTTTTTTTCAGTTTAAAAAAAAAAACTTTTAGTTTGATTCTTCAAACTTTTTAATTTATAAAATTACACATTAAATACTTTAACTTATAAAATTATTTTGTTAAACACTTCAAAATACAAAATTACATTAATTAAACACTCATTAAATAATTAAAAAATGAAAATGATTGTCCTATAAATTATGCTAATTTTGCACATCAAATTAATATTTTTATATATAAATGCTAAAATCCTTAAAAGTCAATATTATTAGCGTAAAAGTATGTTTGTAATATTATAAAAATTCATAAATTGAAGTGTACAATAAATCATCCATAAAATGTAGTTTGTCACAGAGTTAGAGATACAATATAAAGTTAAGGGCTAAATACTCATATTTAGAAATAAAAAATAAAAAGAAGATAAGAATATTAAGATTTAGGGTTTATTCGACAAAACTAGTTGTTTTGAGACTGTTAACTATTTTAGTATTATTTAGCTGTTAATTGTCCGAGTAATTTTTTATAAAATATTAAAAATTAAACATTTTATGACTTAACTTTTTACAAAAATACTATGCTAACTTCTAAAAACTAATGCAATGCGTTTTGATCGGTTAAAATTTTAAAAGCAATTAAAAAAAGTGTTGCCTAACCGAACCTTAGTCTGATGGGCCGAAATGAAAACTGATGTCCAAAAGTAAGAGATGATGTGGGAAAAAAATCCGTTATATGTGGGCTTAATTTCCGGGAAACCTATTGTCATGCCCAAAGGGCAAAGGCTGGGTCCAAACTATCCAATTTCAGGCTTTTGCAAATATTTCAAAATCAATTCTGTACAAATAAAGAGTCGAAAGGTTTTCTGCATATTATGATACTACATATTAATTGTAATAGGCCGCGAATCATATAATAGGAAAATTTGACAGAATCCCTAATTGTAATTAATATACAATATTTTACAGTTAACATTTTTTTTTAATTTTTTTTCTTATCAGAGAAAAAAAAATTTAGGTCATCGTGTGTGTATACATATATTCATTTTAGATGCTAATATAGCAAATGTATATTTAAAATAAACTAATTTGTCCTGTAATATATTTAATCGCTATTAATTATTATTAAGTTTATAACTTAAAGAAAATTATAACTTAATTTTCACCATAGTTCATGGTAATCTTCTATTTGCATTAATATTATTGTAGAAAAATAATTTTCTTAATATTGATTTTTAGAAAAAAAATTATTTTACTCACGAAAAGTTAAAAAATATAGCAGTAATTGTTATATTGTAACTTTACCATAATTATATAATTTATTAAAATATATTAAAATGTAAAATATGCGGGTGTAGTGAGGGATGGGCGGCGGAAGATTTGGTAAATAAACAAAGTTATTGTGCACTGTGCAACATTTATGGTCCATGCTTGCTCCATTCTCATGCCCATTTACTTTGCTTGAAACGGGACGGGATGGGATGGGATGGGCGGTGGACGATTTGTTAAATAAACAAAGTTATTACAGGTCTAGAACTAATTTATAACTGGAAAAAGACATTTTATTAGTCTAAAACTTGCCTTTTTAAGACATTTTATATAAAATTTCTATTGATTGCTTTGCGTTTAAAGAAAAAAAAAAATAAATTGCAATGCAAGAAACTAAGAAAAAGAAACAATGAAAGCAACAGCATAAAAATCTCTTAAATCTGTATGATTAAGAATTAAGAAAAATGAATTATATTTCGGCTTTAACAGTGCATGTTCCAATCACACTCCTCCACCACATGCCATGCCAACGCTTTATATATTCAAATAACAAGTAGTCAAAGAAGAGCCAAAAATACCTCTCCAAGCAACCTGAATTCTGGACTGTCTTTTTTTTTTTTTTTTTTTTTGTAATTTATGTATTTTCTTGCATTTCTAATAATATATATACATGCTTTGCATTATAATATCTATTGATATTTTTCTGAAAAAAGGTATATATATATATATATATATATATATATATCTTTTCCAGTTTGAGAATACAAAGTTTTGGCAATTACAGTGAAGCAAACATTATTAAGTTAGAGAAGTTTGCAAATAAATCCAAAATTCAATCACCCTTTAGACCCGCAGAAAGTCATGCAGCCAATCTCTTCACGAACACTTGTCTTTTATACAGTATAATTTAAGTCAGATCTTCCAAAATTCAAAAAGCTAAATCCAACCGGTTCAGTTGGTTAGAATTGACCGTAATATTATAATATTATTTGTTGAGGAAACATAAAGCATAAACTTCAAGTTACTGAACATAATAAGATTGTCTTACTTTCTCATTTACATTTACTCTTACTTTTTTATTCAATTCCTTACAAAATAACTTCCCTGAAAGTGTAGTTTCCAATAAGTGAATTTTGCGAGAATTAGGTCATTTTGAAACAAATAAGGTACTATAAGTGTAGTTTCCGGTTCGGTTTGAATCACTAACCGAATCCAGATAAACAAGTACGGTTCGTTTCAGATTTCAAAGCGTCACTATTTATACATTGCTCATAAATATCACCACCTGCATCTAACAAACCCCACTGTCATTATTGCTCTCTCTCCCTCTCTGCAAACAAACAGCCCATAACTACCCATAAAGAAAACGAAGAAAGAAAAGAAAAGAAAGTGAAAACCCAGTTGAAACTACTTGAAGAAGATGAGAAATAGCAATCACTTGATAGGATTACTAAACTTCATAACTTTTTTATTATCGATACCAATTTTAGGAGGAGGCATATGGCTAAGCAGCAGAGCCAACAACACAGACTGCTTAAAGTTCTTGCAGTGGCCATTAATAATCATTGGTGTTTCTATCATGGTCGTCTCTTTAGCCGGGTTCGCCGGCGCGTGTTATAGAAACACTTTCTTGATGTGGTTATATCTCTTTGTTATGTTCTTCATCATCGCCGCGCTTATAGGGTTTATTATCTTTGCTTATGCAGTCACCGATAAAGGGTCTGGCCGGCCGGTTATGAACAGAGCTTATTTGGATTACTATTTGCAGGATTATTCCGGTTGGTTAGAAGAGCGCGTGGCGAGTGATAGTTACTGGGGTAAGATTAGCTCTTGTATTAGAGATTCTAAGGTTTGTGCTAAGATGGGAGTTACTGTTAATGGTGTGCCTGAAAATGCTGATATGTTCTATCAGAGGAAGCTTAATCCTATTCAGGTATCTTAACTCATTCACATCATTAATTTCTTTCTTGCTTTTTATTTTATTTTATCTACATATATATATATAGATTTCCTTTTTGTTTTTGTTTCTAATGCAGCATGTTGCTTGAAAAATATTGAATTTAGGTCAAGGGTTAATTAGAATATTAATTATTTTGATTTTGTTTTTGAACTAATTATATAAGTGCAAATGGTCCCTAAGGGTAATTATTAATATTTTTGTTATGAGTGATCATCCCACCACTTTTTTTTTTTTTTTTTTTTTTAATTCATTGAAAGCTTTTATATTCGAAATTGTTTTTTATTCTCTCCTTATATGATAATATAAAATATAATATTATGAGAAGCCAAGCTACATGATAACTTGAGGGTTATGGCCATTCAAATTATAAAAATTTAATTATAATTATACTTTTAAAAATATAAAAATGACATAAATAATAACTAGGTGCCATGTGAGAAGCCAAGATGCCCACCCTGGCCATGGCTGTTTCTTTGGCATGAAAATTGGCACTTTCTTTATAATTGACCATAACCCACATTGCATACAAAGGAGACTAACTTTATTATATAATAATTATAGGATTTTTTTTAATAATAAAAATAATAACATATTCTTAAGTTTTAATCATATAAATGTTTGTCAATCTCAACCAAAAATAATAATGAATAAATAAAAAATAAAATAAAAAGCAAATGAATATTTGTGGTCGGTGGCTGCATTTGCTAGGTGCTAAACCCAAGATTTTATTCATATGATATTAATAAACGGTCTTAGGGAGCAGGTTTTGATATGGGAAGAAGAGCTTTTTATGCAAATTAATTTAATTTACTAATATGCACTTGTCACTGTCTTCCTTTTACCTGCACTGTCCAAATTGTTGTGAATGTTCTGTTTATGAATGTGGAAGTGGTTGGTTTGCTTTTCTTGCTTTATCCTTTAGGATCTCCTTTCAAGTAGAATACAGGATAGAATATACATTTAATCCCTTTTTATATTGTGTCTGGTTGCATATATTCATTTATTTAATGAGAGATAGATCTGGAATCCTATCTTTTATAAAAGTTTCCATTAGTTTCTCCACTTTTCTCAGATACCAAACAGAATATATAGCTGCAGATTTTGTTTGTACCCATTGCTATCTTCCATGCTCATAAACTACTATCATTGAATAAATCATAATAGACTGAATTTACGTATTAATTACTCTATCTCTCCACATTCATCTATTGTTTTCAAAAGTTATCTTGTCCAAAATTTTTGTTTCTGAGAAGATTAAAGAGTATTAATTAATTTTTCTTTTTCAATTTTACCATTAGCTTTATTAAATACAATAATTATTTTTAAAAAAATTTTCCAAAATCTCCCTCTTTCTCTTTATTAGTTTTAATGATAGATTGAAATTAGAAAATAAAATTAAAGAGTAATATATTAATTGTTTTATTAATAATCATAGAAAACTTTTAAACGAGAAATAAAAATAAGATGAGGGAGTATAAATTTCCCCTTCCTTGGATTAAATGAAGTAAATAATTTTATGTATTTGATTGAAATTTTGGTAAAATCTATTTTTATAGAACAAGAGTTAGTGGTTTGTAGTATTTTCGTTGATTATGGTATAGAAGAGATTAGAGCCTTGCCTATAATTGAAATATATAGCATTTAAGGTGTGGTGTGGCCTAACTGCTAAAGCGATTGGTGTGGATGGGAAATAGACAAGGGATAGGACTTCACTTGCTCAAAATGATCAAATTATTAGGACCCACATAAAATAATCTTCATCGTCATCATCAAATCAAATCAAAATGCCACTAACCATAGATTTTGCTTCCAAACAAAGAAACTAGGATATTATATTTCCAATTTCTATATATCATTCTTTACATGAAGGGTGATATCAATGCCCAGATGTATGATCTCATAATTTTTCAACTGTTTTCAAACTGTGGTTTAGCTGTTCTAAAGTTTTCACATTCTTCTTGTTTATTGGAGGTAAGATGAGTCAATAATATTATAAGTTACCGAATAATACTTGTCAAATTGGCGAAAACTGAGAGGACTTAATCTGAAACTTATGACCAACTAGATCACACCTAATCAGTAGAACTTTTTTGTTTTGTGCAGTCGGGTTGTTGCAAGCCGCCTACAGATTGTGGATACACCTATGTGAATGAAACTGTATGGATATCAGCAGGAGGAGTTGTTTATAATTCAGACTGCAACTTGTGGAACAATGATCAAGGGCAACTCTGCTATTCTTGCAACTCTTGCAAAGCTGGAGTGCTAGGCAGCCTGAAGAAGAGTTGGAGAAAAGTATCAGTTATAAACATAATTATATTAATCATTCTAGTGATTGTGTATGTTATTGGCTGTGCAGCCTTCAGGAACAATCGCCGGATCGATAACGATGAAGCTTATGGTGAAGCAAGAATGACCAAAGCACAACCCAGTAGGATTCAACTCTAGATGAAGTGAAGAAATTCATCAAGCATGAATGCTTAGTTTGTATGGTTTTGGTATATTTCTATTTAGGACTGGTATATCTTTGACAAATGCACTTAAATTTTGGTTTCTTATCTTTGAAAGATTGGTTTGGATGTATATTATGTTGTTTCCCGGTAATGCGTTTCTTCTGCCAATCTTTGTCTTCAGAAAAAAAAAAAAAAAAAAGAAAAAAATTTATGTTGTAATTAGAAAGTAACCAATGACAGTCATTTTCTTCTTCTATATATATTATTGTTTGTAAATTGGCTTGACATTACTAGTGAATCAACTAGTGATTCAAGGAAACAATTATTTTTATCAAATGACTAAAGACTTATCAAAATACCGAACAATCCTCTCCTATTCTTAGCAGGCTAGATGCCGATAAAGTTTTCCAGGAAGTAACTAACTGGATATTAGAAAGTTACCAATAAAAGGCGAAGGAAACATACGGGTTGGGCTTAGACAGCAATGCAAGCTGAGCAGAAAGAGTTTTAAGTCTCAATTCCCATTAAACCCATTTAAAAAAAATGCGAAAGAGTTTTAACTGTAATTATTTTTTAGCTAGATTAAATCATCCCTAATAATGGGATTTGGATACTGAATACTAATTTTTTAAATAGCTGTCAAAATACTAAATACTAAATATTCGCTAATATAGCTTTTGATTTGACTAACTTTTAGATGCAGAAGTAGTGTTTTTAAAAAAATTAACCTATATAAGGTTGAACTTTTAACATTTTGCGAAAAACTAATCAAACAGTTAAATAATATTAAAACAGATAACAGCTATTAAAATAATAAATTTTGCTGAACAGTATATTCCTTTTATATACTATGCAGATGCCAACATGAGGGGGCTACAAGTTACAATAACAAAGAGTTGCTAATATTTCTTTTTTTTTTTTTTTTCATTGAGAATAGAAAACTTATTAATATAAATCATGTCTAGGAAGGAGAAATTGATTTTCCCATGCCAAGTGACATGCAACATTGCATATAATAAAATAAGCTCCTTCCATTAAACTTGATGATTAATTAATTCTCCCTAGGATTCTCCTGCAGCTTATTTAAGATGGGTGTGCCCACAGCTGCATGCTTCCCATCCCACATGCATATTTTGAAATATGAAGTTTTGGATTAGCAACGAAAGAAGAGAAAAGGGGGGCAGAATCATATTTAATTTTCTGTGATCTATGAGAACATGACAATTATTCATATACCTGTGCAAATGCAGGAGCAGATGAAAGCGGAGACTATTATCCCAGAAAAGACAAAAACAGAAACCCGGAATCATGCCCTTAATTAGGTATTATTGTTAACAGTAAGTTTAGAATTTGATTATAAAAAGTTTAACCATGTAAAATTCTAACATAAATATCTGCTACCGTAGAAACACAGAACTATAATAAACACATAAGAAATGTTTCCTAATTCCTATGTTGACACTGAAACAATTTACTCTTTCAAAAGAAACATTATTCTACTTGCAAATACTCCAATTAAATTTAAAAATGAGGTGCATTTTGAGAAATTACCATCATAAGAAATAAACGGGAATTTTATTTCTTAATGCTTCCTACCATATAAAGAAAACTTCTTTGAGAGGTTTCAAAATTTTTTAAGTTTTCCATAAAAGTATACACCCTAAAAGCTTGAAAGAGATTCCTTCGTCCCACATATATAACAAAAATGTTAAGGGCATTACACATGAAAGACGTTGAACCATTTCAGTCACAACTATGACAACAAGAGAAAACAAATGTTTTGCCTTTTCATATAACGACCAAATGTCCAATGATTAAATTGGCAGAAAAAACATAAGACAGCTAATAGATACAACAGGGCTAAAGCTGTTAAAATATCATCAGACAACAAAATTACAAAAGCTTACAACTGTATGCTAAGAAAACATAAATATTTTAGACTACATCTTACCTGGCTTCATCTTCAGCGATCGTCTGATTCTCACGACTTTGTTCTGGACTCCATCTTGTAACTGTGTGCTCTTCAACTGAGTATCTCTCCAAACATGAAGGGGAGATAGCACCATGACCATTTTTATTGATGTTAAGAATTAACAATGTCTTTGCAACACTTCCACAAAGTCGAACTGTGCAATGAAAATCAGACCACACTCTCAATCTCCCATTCGCATCACCATCTTCTTGCGACAAAATAAGTATAGCGTATTCAGAATGAACCAAAGATGGATGATGTCGATATGCAACAAAGTCTACACCATATTGTGATCCCGGCCTCACAACCCAATTTTTCATTCGAAGATGAGAATAAGCCTTGTAAAAATCAGGGAATGTTGCCTTTTTCGATTTCATGTACTGCCATAACTCGACAACATCTTTTTGACAATTATCTTCACCAACAATCTTGAGGCATTTTAAAGAATGACACAAATAAAAAGCTTCCTCTAAACCCAATTGAAACCATTGCTTATCCTTCTCAGCTACAATAACGGGTCGGCCAAAACATGCTCGAGTAAGAAGTTCAGTCTGCTTTGCTTCCACTGCGAGAAGCACGCTGCATCCTGAGAGTAACCCATGAGCAGATATTTGGATAAGAGAAGAACAAAGCTCTGAGACTATTTTTGACATGGGATCTGCAAGAGCTTTGGCTTCTGAGCCCTTTCCTTTCCATCTAGGTCCCATTCAGTTATCCTTCAAACGAACAAAGCAACTGCAAGAGTCCAAATACATGTTATTTTAAGTAACTTCATTTTAACCATTATTGAGTAAAATTGAATTTGAAGTATAAAATTCATTTACAGGGGGGCAAAATTTTCACAAATTCTATAAAATTGAATTCGGGAAGCAAAATGAAAATTTTTCATTCATATTAATTGAATTATGGAAGTAAAAATGAATATTTTTCACTCATATTAAACATGAAGACATGAAATCTCAAATGAATTTCATAAAGTTTTGTGGACTCCATCCATATCAAACACGGCCAACTAGATTACACCAATCCTCTAAGATCAATCACTGACATGTGTTATTTCATTTATCTTTCAGATTTCATGCTTTTCCTAAGGACCAAGCAAAACATATGCCACAGAATTCAACAAATACCATAACTGTCAAAGACAAATGAACTAACCATAACAGAGGAGAAATAGAATATTAGCTGGACAATTTCTAGCACATTTGTGTCAATCAACCAGTCCACAAAGATTTGCTAAATGTTCTCAGCTTATCCTTAGAAAATATTCAGTTTTAGATTGTATCCTTGTACTCTGTTAAGGAAAAGCGCATTCTACTACAAAAATTTGTCAAAATCTCAAACCCATTTCAAATTCCTCTCTTGAAAGCTTAAGCTCTGAAGCTAACCAAAAACAAAACAAACGTATAGAACATTTTGCAAGCAACGCAACTCAATTTCTTCCTTTCCATGGACTCACCTATAAACCAGGAAGAAGTAGAGAGTTAGAGCATGACCCACTTTGTAATTGGATTCAACTGTCGTCGCCAAATGAACGATCACCTCAATTCTCTCCGCTTTCTCATGCCCCTCCTCATGTTCAACGAGTAATCACATACGTGGTTTTCGTCAAACAGGTTGTCTATGTCCTCGCCAAACTATAACATCTCAAGGGAACAGATCAATTATCAGGAGGAAGAAAAGGTGAAGAGAAAATCAGAGACAGCGGAGTAAATCAGAGACATCAATTATTGCAATGACTTACCTAAACCTGAAGTTCTTAAGTTTGCTATTTCCCAAACTTTCAATCCCCAATATTTCAGTATGAAAATGTCTGAGTACAGCTTTCTTAGAATGATTAACAAGAGGTTCCTATGGAATGGAAAGTGACAGCTCTGATTTCACTCCCTCTCTAAACTTTGTTTTGTTCTGTTTAAACTAGCTTTTCAAGTCTTCACTGCATTTAACGACACACCGTTCTCAATCTCTTTAACTGCTGTTGAGAAAAAATAGCTTTTTCCCCTCCCTTGGGCCCAAGGGTGATATTCAAGTAAAACCTCCCAACATACAAATTTGGAACTCTTACTTTTACAGGTAAAGTTACTCGGGATGCAGTAAAACCTCCCAACACACAAGTTTCGAACTCTTAACCTTACAAATAAAGTTAGTCAGGATGCAATTCACTTCTGCTAATTCAATGGCTATAACCAAATACACTAATTTCATTGAGCAAATATCGATGCTTCTTATTTACATTACAACAAAACTATATGCATTCCAGTTCCCCGCACTTATTGACTACTTACAGACAATAGAAAACAAGGGAGACGTTATTTTGTTGCAGAGCCGCGGAAATGATATGATTCCACACATGAACTCGCAACAACATCAAAGAAATCAAAAAGAGCTTCACAAAATCTATACATCTCTACTGTAGTTTTGTTGTATAGCATTTAGAACTGCTAAATGAAATGTTTGTGTTTACATTAAAAGGAAAAAAAAATGGTGACCTTGGGTAAAACATCAAACGACGTTGCTTTATAAACAAAACTGGTCCTTTCCAGCAGATTAAGCATACCAGAAACTAAATTTGAAATTCCTAACCAAGCCATCGAGCACAATCAGAAGCATATCACTCACCCAATTCAATCTTCACCAAGCTGACCAAACCATAATCAAAATTCAAACTGACAAAAGATTATAACGAGAGCAAAAGGAGGTAGAGTAATGAAATGATTACAGCCATTAACACAGCCAACCTAGAATGCAAGATGAAGTGAAAATAGCAAAGAATAATTGTGTGAAGGAGAAGAGTAACACCGCATGATAACGAAAAGGCCAAAATGTTCAAAAGCCACAAATTCTCCAAAATCCCAAAATTCAAACATTCTCAAAAACCTAATAATTGAAGCAGCCATAATAATAATAAAGGAAGAGAGAGAGAGAGAGAGAGCGAGAGAGTTTGAGGACTGCGAATACCTCCAGGTGCTTTTTGTCTTCTTTAATATAAATCACAGCGGTTATCAGCTCGTTGATCCATTATTATCGCCCTCATTTTTCACCAATTTCTCTTTGCATGTTATGGCCATCTCTTTAATCAGTCCGTCACACCTTCCAATTCCGTAAAATCAATTTTCTAGGTCAAGAAACTTATCAATGAACCCTAAAACACAGAAGTTCGAATTCTGTATGCAAATGGTTCATATTTTGTAGATATAGCAAGCTTTGCTTTATCGAAACAGATGAAGCTCGAATGGAGACGAGACAGATTAGAGATCCCTGCCAACTCAAATGGAAAAGAATGAGTAATGAAGCTCAAAGAGAGCTGGGAATGAGAATGATATTCCGGCATTTTTCGCTTCTTCCAAAATGGCAACGTTTGACTAAGTATAATACACATTATTTGGAGTAATATAAATCTTAACCCTATCTTCATTTTGAATGTAAAAAAGTACAAATTAAAGTGAAATTGCACTAAATTGAAAAGTTGGTGTCATGCTCCGAAATCGTGGCTGGATCGACACTAGGGCCCAAGTAAACTTAAGGCTCTCGAGACCCGTAGTAAGCCTAAATCGCTACATTCAATCACATCAAATTAGATTACAAGAACAGTAAATTAAAACCTAGTGAGCTTATTAACAAATAAAATACCCACAATTCCTTTATGTCTTATTAAGGACATAAATATAGCATTCATTCTCTTGCTAGCAAAATAACTAGTTTACAAAAATGCACTTAGTAATAAGAATTTCTTATTTTAATTACTTTACATCTAGAAATAACATTTAATCACATTTGTTGACATCTCAAACTATAACCCATTTTTCGTTCTCAATTTCATCCTTAGTTATTATCAACAATACTTGTTACTTGTACATAGTACATCTATAGGCTCAATATATAGGTTCAATTGACATAACTCATAAAATTTTACTAACTAGATGCTGCCAAGATAAAGAAATCAAAATTTCTTATTAGAAACCATACATTTCTTGCCCATTAGCTCCTTTCTCAACCAGAACTTGATTTATCACATCATATGTCCCTTATCAAAGTAATAATGTTAGCAAATAGTTAGATTAGCTACTGCCATTTCAAAATCATTCTCATTCTCATCAAACTTGATCATTAGAACATCTACATTCACAACAAATTATGAAAAGTGTATCTATATCACCAACATAAACTTGGTTCAAGCAAAAACCTGTGATTTCCTCTAGCTAGAGGCTGTCACTATATCAAAGAAACCTTAAGCTCTTGATTGAACTCATACATTATATGCTAATTAACCTATTTCCCATCAGAATTGATTTACAAGTTTGTTTGCATCATATCACAGCAATTATTCAAGTTGAATAGTTAAAGTGGCTGCTTCCATTTCAAAGTTCCTTAATTCCCTTACCAAATTCTGCGTTAAACTAAATAATTTATTCATTTCTATATGGAATTTCAGTTTTTACCTAAACTAAGAAACAACACCAGAGTTTCTAATCAGCATTTACAGTACATAAGCTAATCGTTTCATTTTCCATCAAAGTTTCGAAGTATAAAATCAATATTCTTCACATTATATGAAGAACTCAAGCTAATGGCTAAAATAGTTGCTTCCATACTAAGGGATCCTTGATTCCTTCACAAAATTGCAATAGAAGCAATAATCTACCTATTTCTATACATTTATCAATTATATTTGCAATAGGAATTCAATTCATGTATCAACTAGATGGTAAAGATCAAAATTTCCATCAAGAGTTAGCATATAATATACATATCCTACATAACTTATCTAAAACTCAGATTATAGCTTATAATAACAATTTTTTTTACAAAACTTTCTAAACTAATCTGCTGTAAACAGTAGCCAGGGGTCTCGATTCCTACACTAATTCAATTGATGCCTCAAATCCTTCAATTAAGATTAAAGAACTCATGAAATTAATCTAAGAGGGTCGCAATATGCTTACCCAACTGTAGAATACGCCGAAAAATCAATGAAAACTGATAGCGGGCAAGTCACGATCGCAGCTAGCTTCGCTGCGCCAGCAGGAACAGAAGGGAGAGAACAGCGAGAAGGAGAGACGGGGGCTTCGTCGTTTAAGAGAGAGAGAGGCTGGATTTGTCCGCTTGCACTGGAGTCGCCGGTAAATCGGAGAGAGAGCTGCAGGGGGGAGGAGCTGAAGTCGTCGCTATTAGGGAGAGAAGAGTTACAGAGTTTTTTTGTTTAGGTTTTTGTGAATGATTTGATTCAAATCGGGTTTGTTCGGTCCAGATCGTGTTTTTGTGTGGTTTTCAGTTATTTCATGGGTTTCTCCAATGGTTTAATTAACTCTTTCGGTTTGGTTTAACAAATAAAGTAGGAGTATTTATTATTGCGATTATTGTGATAACTCGAAAACTTACCTAAACCTGACGTTCTTAAGTTTGCTATTTCCCATACTTTCAATCCCCAGTTTTTCGGTACGAAATGTCTGAGTACCGCTTTCATAGAATGATCAACAAGACTTTCCTAGGTAACGGTTGGGAAGTGGCAGCTCCGATTTCAGCACCCTCTCTAAACTTTGTTTTGTTCTGTTTAAACTAGCTTTTGAAGTCTTCACTGCATTCAACGACATGCCGTTCTCAATCTCTTTTAACTGCTGTTGAGAAAAAATAGTTCTTTTCCCCCTCGCTTGGGCCCAACGGTGATATTCAAGTAAAATCTCCCAACATGCAAGTTTAGAACTCTTACTCGTAAAGTTAGTCGGGATGCAGTAGAACCTCCCAACACACAAGTTCTGAACTCTTAAACTTACAGATAAGGTAAATCCGGATGCAATTCACTTCTGCTAATTCAATGGCTATAACCAAATAAACTAATTTCATTGAACAAATATAGATGCTTCTTATTTACATTACAACAAAACTATATGCATTCCAGTTCCCTGCACTTATTGACCCCTTATAGACAATAGAAAACAACAAGGTAGGCGTTATTATGTTGCAGAGCTGTGGAAATGATACGATTCCACACACGAACTCGTAACAGCATCAAAGAAATCAAAAATAGCTTCACAAAGTCTATACATCTCTACTGTAGTTTTGTTGTATAGCATTCAGAACTGCTAATATCTTAATTAAAATCAAAACGCATAAGCAGTTTTACAGAATTGTACTTCAATCCCTCATAGTTATAGAGTGGAACAGCTCGAATCCCTCTTCTTAATTCGGAAACAGGAAGACATGTTTGACCTCCAAAGTCATCCCTTTCGGACATGTCATACTCATTAACTTCAATTTGAAGCAGAGCTAGTTCTGGAACAGTTAATAGAAACTTGAGTTCCTCATTCCAAACAGGTGTCCAACTATTTTTCTTTGTCTTTGTATTCTTCATTATAGTATCTGCAGGTACTCCGGCAATCCCCACCTGCAGAGAGATATCAAATCAAATACCATTTGATTAATCATTAATTTTGATGACCCAAACTAAAGATGATGACTAAAATGCCACAGACACCACGTAAAAAGCTTCAATTACCACCGAGGGAAATGAGGATGACACTGTAGATCATATATAAGACCAAGAACTGAGTAATGCATATCAAAACAAGTGAAGCAAATTGCATGTAGTAATTTGAAAGAAAATAAGGGAGAGGAAAGAAGATATCAACTTACGTACCCTAACATAAAAATCTGGTGAGGAAAACATATCAAAAGGAACATCTTGGAAATCCATTTTCCATCCTTCCCCCAAATATACTTTGACCTATTTAGCAAGAAGAAAATTACAATTATTAAATAGAGACAAAAGCAGCACAAACAAATTAACAATACAAGGAAGATCAATAACTGGAAACAAATGCTCTGGCTTTAAATCACTTACCTTCAAAATTATCTTCACAGGCAACTCAATTCTAGGGTCACGTGGACTAGACTCCAACAGGAAATCTGGTTTCTTTACATAACCACACCCACCATTGGCCCTGAACATTCCGTGCATCAACCAGAGTGATTTCCCATGTCCCTGACAATTATAAATCTGTTATATATATTTTGGCAGAGACATGCGTCCACAAAATTAAGAATGAAGCATTATATATAGAAACCGATAACATGCTTAACGCATTTGCCAACCTGTTTCATAAAAGCAGCTATACTCAACAAACCCTTCATTATATTCTGAACCACTCAATGGCTGCAAAATGCTTAGTCTACTACTCTAGAGTGTAAATAAGGCCTAAATGTTGGGCATTAGACTAATAAGAACACCAAAGAATTACACCTTCAGCTTCGTAAACTAGATAAGGATTGATAGATGCAAACCTGCATGTTGAAAGCAACCATCTGAGCTCCATGCATCCAGCCAATTAATGGGTTGTAGTTGGATGAGTCAATACGAAGACCCTTCGGGTACACCCTAAGAATATTCCGCTGGGTAAACCTACATTATAAGAAACCATTAGACTTTGCAAAGCTTGGTTGGTTCAGTATTTATGCAATTAGAGATGATTATGAAATGCATATAAGATGGTTGTAAAGGTACATAAGCTGACCAACAGTGTAACATTAGTTGAAAAGTAAGACAAGGATTGGATAAAGCCCCACACCAGTAGAGAAATTATTGAAAATGGTTGCACAAGTCATTCAAATTAATTCCAATCCTGCTTGATAAACACCTCTTCAACACAAATAGCCACTGTTCTTGCGCCAGAAATTCCTGCTACCAGTCTGTCTCCCCCCTCTATTTCTCTCTCTCTCCAGTTAGTCATATCAAGAGCGTTTTGTGAAACAAAATAAAAAAAAAAATGCACAGCTAAACAATTGGAAATGCATTACTTTTTGAACAAAGTTCACATAACACATTAGCACCTGATAATTTCCTTCGCATGAGTTTCTACAGCCTCTTCAAGTTGTGGCTCACTTAAGCTAAGTCGTCTCACCTTCTCAGGATCCACTTTGAGACATTCGTCTAATCCACCAGTAGGCTTCCCAGCATGGATAGCAATTAAATGTACATACTGTGGTTCGAGACTTCGTGATTTGATATCTCCTTCCTGCACATATTCCTCATCATCACTGTCTTCGTCCAACTCATTCTGCCAAAAAGAAGGTACGTAAAGAATCAAAATAGAGAAAAAAAAAAAAAGAAGAAGCAAATTTTAAAGGGCATCTCAATGCACCTTGCCATCAGCTTTAAAGTCAGGTGTTTCTTTCTCATTTTCCTTAAGATCTTTGGCCTTGAGGTATTCCTTTGGGGGTTTCGTTGATATGATAATCCGTTTCTTCAAGAATTCTGGGGAGGGTAATTCCTTTAAGCATTCTGAGCCCGGAGAAAACAGTACATCTCCAAATGTTTGAGTGACCATCTAGAGACGATTCATCAAATAATAAATCGTTAGAACCTGAGAGCTTCAAATATCTACAACAAATAACAATGACTCACCCCAGCCACTTTAGCCTGAAGATCCGGAGTCAGATGGTCTTCTAAAGTTATAACAACTGGATAATCAGATGCAGTAAAGGCATGCTCTTGAATAGACCTCAAACATTTGACAAGTGCTACTGGAGTAGTCAGTGTTCTACAAGAAGGGAAACAGACAACTAGTTAAAGATAGTACATGCATTGGTTCATTAACATTGTGAAATTTGTAGAAGTTTCTCAATAGTCAATGAAAACAGTCAAATCACCTGAAAGTTGATTTCCTCAATAGCAATAGTATTGAGCACAATAATTTCATACATAAAAATATATGGATTCTTCTTGTACTGTGAATTTGTGATATTGTTTAACTTTTTCATTGAGAAATGAAGAGTGGAACATCAAAATATAAATAGAAAAAACATCCTAGCGAATACTTATTTTGATATGAATTACAAAAACAAGACCAAACATGCAACTTTCAACAAAGAAAGATTACAATCTAAACATTGTTTGAATTTCTTTTATCTAGGCTTTGATTTCCCTTTTGCATGGCAATTACATATCATCATTTGCAGAATGGCATACCTCCCATGAAGTACATCCACATCATCTTTAGTGGAATTAGGCCATATGTCCAATTCAATCACTTTCACACCTCTCTGCAAGGCATCTATGATGGGAGCATCACTACAGTCGCTACTGAGTTGATTTCCAGTTAGATATGAATTATGCCCAGTAAATATGAAATAATGAGACAGAGGAGCAGTCATATCATGGTGCACCTGAAATGCAAGATATAATTGCCTAAATAAATTTAAGAAAAGGAAAAATGCATATTCTGAAAATTAAGTAAACATGCAGTTTAACACAGAGCTAAATAAGTTAGAAAAATAACCATGATAAAGAGAAAAGAAAAGAAATAATCAATAACTTCATTTCCCATTCCCATTTACTTCTTATTAACAACTATACTAACTAAAACTCATCCTCTATAACATTCAAAAGTATAGTACATAACTAGTTGAAACTGATAAATTTATATTTATAGAGAAATATTAAACAGAGTCAAGTAGATGAGCAAATATTGGACCATGTTGAAGCATAATACAGGATTTTACTCATCCAATAGCTATTCAGTAAAGAGCAGTAAATTCCAAAATTCAACAGTATTTAATGCCCCATTTGACTTTCTTTTTTTCAGGAAACAAAACAGTGAGTGACAACCTTAATTTTAAATTTAAATTATTTTTTAACTGCTTTACACCTTCATACTTCAAAATCCTGAGTTCATGACCTTCTTTCCTCGTATTGAAAAGTACAAAAAAATTCTCCAATTTGCTACTTGACAAAATAAGAGGAAACCACATAAAAAGAAGGCCCACCAACTAACATCTTCAATAATCCGAACAAAGCGAAAATGCCAAAAACTTGAACAGGAAATCCATTTGGCTGTTCACCAAAAACAACAAGAAAAAATAATTACAAAGTCCATTTCATTAAACATCCCAAAAATTTATTCATCAAGAATTGTTTTCCAAAAAAGACGCAAAAAAAAAGAAAAAGAAAATTCAAAGGTTTTAAGGGACAAATGATCAAGTTTGATTACTCCTCTCGTTGAGCAGAGTTTTTTTTTTCTGGAAACTAAGAAAATGTCAAAATCTCAATTTTAAATTCTTCTTTTAAGCGGTTTAAGCCGAATATTCCAAATCTTGAGTTATCGACCTTCTTTCCTAATGTAGGAGAGTACCCACCAGCTCTGCAATTATCTACTTAAAACAATATCGGGATGAAACCAAACAACAAACCACGACTGACACAAAATAATCCGAACAAAACTATAAAAATGCAAAAACCAACCAATTCCCATTTAGCTGCTCACCAAAAACAAAAATAAAAACTGGTACGAACACATTTGACCCAGCGCCCAAAATTTAGCCATCAAATGAAAGAAGAAAGGAGAATTAAAATTACCCCACGTTTAGGATCGAGAGCAAGGTTATTATCGCCAAAGAGGTACTTAAAAAAACCCTCCAAACTGAAACCTTTTTCGACATCGTGAAATTGATCAACAATGGCCCTCGCTTCCTCTATAGTAGACTTATCTTCCTTTTGGATCTCAACGAGGAACAAGCGGAGACGATCAGCGGTCATGATTCCTTTCTCCGAATACTGTTCAAACAAAGCCTTAATCTCCTTCGGCGCCGACGCGACCGCCATTTTGAACCTCCGGTGGAAGCAGAAGCACACACTCTATAGGTACTGTACGTTATCCAAATTGAAAAATCATCCGAATATTTATATAAAATAATGGTATTTAACGGTCTTTAAAGTTACTAAGGAAGAATGGCTGTTATCGGTTAACATCAATGCTGCTGATCTGTTGAACAGGACAAATAAACAAAAGAAAAATCTACACTTTATGATTGAATCCGAAATCGTTTATGAAAATGAATTTTAAATTTTTAATCAGTAAAAAAATTAAAAGAGTATTGCAAATGAATAATTAAATGGATTTTGGAAAGGTTGTTGCTTGTTAAACCAAAATTTCGCTGGGAATTAATGGAGTTTCATTAACGAAGAAAACCCCTATTCTGTCTGCCGAGAAAGTTTCCCTGATGAGCGGAAATTTTTCTTTTGTCCCTGTGCATGTGTTTTTTTACTTTCTTTTTTTTCCTTTTTCTTTCCTATTGCTTTGATTAGCTTTTATTATTTTTTTAATATATAAAGACTCGACGGATCAAAATAATATAAAAAATTTAAATTTAATACAATTTACTCCTCACATTTTTTTTATTATGTAATAAAATCAATCAGACGATATATTATTATTATTTTTATTATTTATTAGGAGATCAAATATGCCGAATAACTTTTATATCCGATATTTAATATATGAACTCGTAAAATTTAAAAAAATTACACTAATATTCAAGTTGGTAAATAGTTAGAAATAAAATAAAAATAAGATTGAGTTAAAATATGAAATGTAAAACCTATAACTGCTATAAATACTTTTTTGAAAAAAACATAAATGTTAATTTAAAATCATAAGCTAATTAATTTCCGTTAATGCATTAATTGGATAAAAATGAAAAGATAGAGGAGAAATTATTCATTATATCTCTATGTAAAATATAAAATTAGCTTAGTGCATGAAATTGCTCCTGAACTTTAAGCTTTTAATATTCGTAGCACCTCAAAACTTCAAGGTAACATTATACACTAAGCTATAAAAATTTTGAAACAGTTGATATAGAGGAAAAGAGTTAAAACTATGTAAAATTGAAAAAAAAAAAACATTAACTAAAATTTATTTTAAGATTAATATAAATAATAACATACTAAAATTATTAAAATTTTATGATTTAATTTATTCATGATAGACAGCATTTGTTATCGAGGGTTTAATTATAATTTAATATAACAAATTAAGGAAATTTACACTTCGCAACGCTTGTTTGGTGAGACTACCTGTGTTGGTTTTGTCTATAGCCATTAGCTATGGACTAAGTGTAGGCAAGTAATTTTCATTAGGAAAAAATTGACATCTTTCTATTTAATAACACTTTCTTTGATCTTTGTTACTCTCTATTTCATTTTTTTATAGTTATCAATAATTTATATAATTAAAAACTCAAAATATAATTAATTATCCTAGATGAGTTTTCAGTTCTAGCATGGAAGATTTGTACTGCCAGGAATAAATGTAGTTGGCAACAAATTGTTCTTTCACCTCAGATTATTTAGATCACTGCTCTGAAAGGCATAGAAGATTGGCGTGCTGTTTATGGAGCCCAGGCTCAGAAGAATCGGCAGCATGGGTCGAATCAGCGGGTTTGGAAGCTGGGCAGCGCCTTGGACAGGTAGAACATGCTGCAATCATGAGACCTTTCAATTTTGTTGTTGGAGAGGCTCGCACCCTTGAATGGCAAGGATTTATAGAGGGGGCTTTATTCCATAACTTAGCTATCTCAGGTTTAGGAGGAGAGCTTATCAAGGAGCTCACACACTAGCTAGAGTTTCGTAAGAGTTTGTCTGGTTTCTGGTCAGTTTCCGTTTTGGTTTAATCGGAAGGAGAACTATGTTTGCAATTTACCTGAATGTCCCTATCGTTGACTTCCTTCTCCTCACGCCACGTGCGTAACATGTAAGTTATTAACCAATCAAGATTCTTGTTGTGTCAAACTCAGCATGAGTCACACATCACACTCATTGTTTGACACACAAACGCACAGTAGTTAGATCAGGATAAAAAATTAAAAAAATAATATCCAATCTATGGCAAAAAAAAAAAAAAAAAAATAAATAAAGATTGATTCGAGATCCTTATGACTAAATAGACATCATAGTCTCTTCAATTTGTGATCAAAATGAGCAAAAGTGGAAAAGATCATGGCTCATTGACGATTTGAACATATGAAAAGAAAGATCAAGTAATGTTTAACCGTTTTAATCAATAGTTTTTTGGCTACCATTAAGCAAAATAGAGTTTGACAGACACAAATACAAGTAAAATTGACAATAGCCAAGAGATCAAAATTTTTTCACAGAGCAACATTCAAAAACTAAAATTGAGACTCACAAAATCAAAATTGAAAACCAAAAACATGATGTTTACCAAGAATATTAGAGGACTGTTAATAATTGTGCTTTTATCACATTTCAACAGCTCCCAATTCCCAAACTTATCAAACCTCATCCACAGCCTCGCCCCTCCAGCCTTGTTTTTGGACTTCCCGCCATCGATGCCGCAATCGAACTATTATTATTAGTATTATAACTGTCGTCAATCAACTGCTGCGGAGGAGGTGGCTGTGCTGGTAATGTCACTAGTGGAGATGTGGGCCCGATTTCTTCTTCAAGCGACGCTTTTTATCTTAGAGAAAATACAGGATTCCCTCTCGATTTCTCTTTACTTTTTCTGTAGACTATTGTGTCAAATTAATCTTACTTCATTGAGATAAAGGAGTTAAGAAGAAGACCGGCCTTGACGATGATGCTAAAAATGTACGGTATAGTTTAACAAAATCAAATTTCATCCCAGAAACTCTGAATTAATTAATATTAAAAAAATATAAGAACTTCGATCAAATTTCAGGGACCAGTTAATTATTTTCCTTTAAAAATTTATGAACTGAATTTAACTCTAAATTCAGTTTTTTTTTTTTTTTTTTTTTTTTTTTTTTTTTTTTTTTTTTTTTTTTTTTTTTTTTTTTTTTTTTT
>CANUEP010195296.1:0-32842 GCA_947857235.1 Jatropha podagrica | reverse complement strand
CAATACTTGTAGCTCAACTTATGATCTTTATACCAAAACTAGTTGTGCTGAATCGTGTTTGGATTGTTGGTTTGTGTTCTTGGATTTCTTTCACCCTCTTAGAAAATGATCTGGACTATGGTCCCTTCATGACATTTGTAGAATTTTATCTTATCTTTCTAATGAATTAAGTTTCACTCAATTTGAAGTCCTAGAACTTCAATTATACCCTGAGAACCCAACAAAGGTCAGATTTATGAAAATGCTAGAAATTTCTTGATTTAAGTACTTTTATACTATATTAAGTATATTTATTATGAATATGTCCATCTGAATTTATTTTATTAAGTATAAAAAAAGGAAGAATGTGATAATTTTAGTAAGTTACAAGTTTATGAAATTTTATGAGAAATACGTTAAGTTATAAAATATTTTGCAAAGGATTTATACATACGTAATAAGTGTTAATTTTAAAATATTTTTGGATAAGAAATGATGAATAAGAAATGATGAATGAGAAATGAGACTATTTATGGAAGAATACATTATTTTGGGCTCTACTATACATGACTAAAATGTGGTATGATGAGATGTATTGCGAAATGTGAGCATGCTCGGGTTATCAGCCCATTTTATTTGGTGGAGCTATGATCATAAGCTAGAGTTATCAGACCTTATGAATAAGCGGATGTGCTTATTATGAGATGGGGGTGGCGCTTTCACAGGCCACGATCGATTCTGCTTACATTCTTTTTATTTAGTATGAGCCTTAACTAAGAATGAAATTTTATTATATTATAAAGAATGGAGACTCAGGTGTATTTTAACCCCTTTTTTCTATGGTTTTCAAAGTGCTCAAATTTAATTAATGTGATTTCGGTATTTAATTTATATATTTGAGTAATTTAAAGCATTTTTAAGACTTCCTATTTGGCTATGCTTGTTATTTTAAATTGTTGATTATTTAGCATTACTGAGTCTTTCACTTAGCGGGTTGATTTTTATCACGCGCAGGTTAGGAGCGGAGGACGCTATTTAGGACCGAAAGTGAGCATCAGGGTAGATATACCATTTTGGGTAGGATATTTCTTGTATGGTGATTTTGTTATGTATATAAATATTGTAAATGGTGAAGGTTGTATACATTAAGTTAATTATTAGTTAAGAGTTGTGATTAATTGAGTAATAACTTTTATTATATTTTAGTGTATGAATATCAATAATTATTCATGAAATAAGTGGGTTTATAATATTGATGATGATATATAAATATAGTGGATGAATGTTTAGAAGTGTTTGTTAATGATTTAAGTTGAATTGGAGTATGGGGTTTGGAGACAATTATATTGGAAGTGTGTCCATATTCTTTCTTGGTGTGGCAAGTCAATTTTTAAGGAAAACTTTAGCGAAATTTTTTGTAGGGATTTCCCTAAACTTTGATTTATTTTAAAAGAAAAATGTTATTAAAAAAAATTACATACCTCCCTATGAATAATTAATCACTTCTAATATATGGTTTAGAGCTAGTAAGTGACATAGGTCGGTGTTCCGGCACCGAATGTGGCGCTCGCCGTCTGGTTCTCCGGGATTGGATGACGGGTGTTACAGTTAGGTTCTTCAAAATAATTACCCATATGTTGAAAAATTCAAGTGTTAATTTGGTCATAATTTAAGGACCCAAAAATATTTAACTCTTTTAAAAATTTTATTTTTAAATGAGAATAATTAATACAGGAGAAGAATATAGGACAATTAATGAAATTTTATTATATTATAAAGAATGGGGATTCAGGTGTATGTTAACCCCTTTTTATATGGTTTTCAAAGTGCTCAAATTTAATTAATGTGGTTTTGGTATTTAATTTATATATTTTGAGTAATTTAAAGCATTTTCGAGACTTGCTATTTGGATGTGCTTGTTATCTTAAATTGTTGATTATTTAGCACCACTGAGTCTTCCACTCAGTACGTTGATTTTTATCATGCGCAGGTTAGGAGCAGAGGACGCTATTCAGGACCAAAAGTAAGCATCAGGGTAGATATACCATTTTAGGTAAGATATTTCTTGTATAGTGATTTTTGCATGTATATAAATATTGTAAATGGTGAAAGTTGTATACATTAAGTTAATTATTAGTTAAGAGTTGTGATTAATTGAGTAATGGCTTTTATTATATTTTAGTGTATGAATATCAATAATTATTCCTGAAATAAGCAGGTTTATAATATTGATGATGGTATCTAAATGTAGTGGATGTATATTTAGAAGTGCTTGTTAATGATTTGAGTTGAATTAGAGTATGGGGTTTGAAGACAATTATATTGGAAGTGTGTATATATTCTTTCTTCATGTGTCAAGTCAATTTTTAGGGAAAATTCTTGCGAAATTTTTCGTAGGGATTAAAATAAATTTTGATTTATTTTAAAAGAAAAATGTTATTAAAAAAATTACTTATCTCCTTATGAATAATTAACCACTTCTAATATGTTATTTAGAGCTAGTAAGTGATATAGGTCGATGCTCCGGGATTGGGCAACAGGTGTTACAATTAGGTTCTTCAAAATAATTACTCATATGTTGAGAGATTCAAATGTTAATTTGGTCATAATTTAAGGACCCAAAAATATTTAACTCTTTTAAAAATTTTATTTTTAAATGAGAATAATTAATACAGGGGAAGAATATAGACACTTATTTCTCAACAATTAGGCTAGAATATGATGATTTTGGTCAGAACGATATAACATATCAGTTATGAAGAAAGCCTTAGTATTAAAATTTGAATTCATAGATAAAAAAAATAATTTAAAACTAATTGTTGTCCTAGTTATATATTAGTCAGGACAAATCTCACTTCTATACTAAAAAGTATTCCTAATTAGCTAATAATGCAATATTGAATGGTATTTCAATTTAGCTAAATCTTAAATAAAGAAGGAAATTAAAAATTATTTCCCAATTAATTAACATTCTTTAATTTAATTAAAAATCCTAAATAAAGAAGAAAACTTCTTAATTAGTCTTGGATGCTCCTACATCATGTCCTCGGGTTTGAAAAAGAACTCCGTCTCCTCGAGAAAAGCTTAGATATTTCAGCCATCAGAATAGGATCAATTTGTGTAAACTTCTCCTTGGAATACCACATGCTTCAGGCTCTTGCAAGGGCAACCAACATCACAAGCCATTCAAATAATCCATCATTTTTTTTAGCAAGAAAGCTGGTTCAACAAAGAGAATTTTTTGTCTTGTACTTGTAATACCCTTTATCAGGTCCTATAGAACTAAAGAATGAATGTCATATTCTGTGCCAAATACACAGACTGATTTACTTAATAACTGAATATGATAATTAAGTGAGAAAATAATTTATTTAAAAAGAGGGTAAAATTTTTTGAATATTTCTTTATTATATTAGAATGTCAGCGGAAGATTTAATAATTTTAGAAAAGAATTTTGAAATAACTTAATAACTTTATAATTCATGCAAATGAGTTTCTGACAATATCAAATAAAAGAATAAATTCCTTTAGAATAAAATTACTTCTCATATAATTATTAGACAACATTTGTAAAAGAATGTCTGAATTTAAATCATTAGTTCCTTTGTGAAACCTTTAATAATAAGAGTTAAATAATCAATTTGAATTATAAAATAGTCTCTCAATTAAAAATCCGAATAAGTTTAGCATTAAATTTTAATTCACAACCCACTACTTACACTCTCAATAGTTAATACTTATATTACCTATTAAATTCTTAATATATACTTAAATGTTTGAAGAACATCCTCCTCTTCTAATGTTGGAATACTTGATCACCTTAATTTGTATTATCTTTAAACTGCATGTGAAAAAATTCATAACGCTGAGTATAAGATTCGGTGTTGCTATTTATAATTTAAATCAAATAATAATTTTAGAAACATAAATATTGATTTTCTTTATTATATAATATTTATATACAAAACATTAATAATCATTTTTATCATTACATTAAATATTTGTCTTTAATTGAATATTCTAAATATTTCAAATTCAATATTCAAATTAATATATCATAAGTTCACTACTTACCAATATCACATACTCTTTTAATTTAAGAACATATAATAAATCAAAATTATATAGCACAACTTATTATCTTAATTTTCTTAAAATATATCTTTTTTTAAAGGGGCTCAGATACACTTACAATAAAATGAAATAAATAAAATTTCAGAAATAGAATTAGATTTCAAAAATAGAATCAGAGAGATTTTATATGTCAACAGAATCAGAGAGCATTCAGAGCCCAAACAAAAATAGATGGAGTGCGTCCGTTCAAACAGAAGACATCTAGAATCTATCATATGATTATAGCTTATATTACATTAGAATGACATCAAAGTTGAGCATATTCATCTTATAGAATAAATTAGATCATATAATAGCTTTACACTAAGTATAATAGAGACCATAAACTTATCATTTTTACTTATTCAAAATATTTTACATATAACTTGTTCCTTCCTTATTTTGCTTAGATATATTATAAAATATAAATCATATATCATTTAATAATGATATTCATATTCAATCAATATCAAAATATTTAAATAAAATCACATTGACATATTTTATTTTATAAATACTGTTCAAAACATTCAATCATAACCACTATTCTATCAACAAAAAATAAGTTATCAACATTTTCCTTTTCATAAACATAGAATTTCCAATCAAATGATACGAATAAGATAAAATTATTTCATATAAAATAACATCTCTTTATTTTGAAATTCCATAAAAAAATATTTCAATAATTCTTTTTAAAGAAATAAACCATATTGTAAAAATATAAATAAAATCATATATTTAACTTAAATCAAAATGGAAAGTTAGTATTGCATTAACCTGATTTAAAAAACTTCATTAGCCTTTCCTCTTTATTATTTAACCATTTCTATGGTTTAACTCAACCTATAAACAAATTGCACAATTTATTTTCAATTTCTTGTTTCACTTTACATTAGTGTTGCATTCTTATTATTTTTATTTTCAGTTTACATTGTTATTTTATTTCATTAAATATCATCAATTTACATCATAAATCAATTTAGTTAATTTAAATCTTTTATAACATTATTGGCAGCTTTGAAAACTGTACTCCTTTAGTTTATATTTAAATTATTTACTTTAATAGTAAAAAGAAATATTGGACTTACTTAAATTCATTTATTAAAACCACTTAGCTAAATTCAGATTTTCTTTTAAAGATCACATTTTACTTTTCAAATTAGTTTAGCGTTTAATCTTTGAATTCCAACTAAAATAAGTATACATGTATATATATTTATTTAAATCTTTTGGCTAACTAAATTTTATTTAAAAAATTATATTTTATTTTTCAAATAAATTTGATAATTTCTTTTACGTACTATATAAAATAAAATGCTTAGTTTATTTATTTTTATAATCAAATATGTATACATATATATATAAATATACTTATTTATTTTACCAAATAAATGTAGTAAGATTTTAAAATAAAACCCTTAATTTTTCTTTATAAAGTTTTTCTTTCAAACTCATTTAAAATTTTATTTTCAAAATATCACTCATCTCATTTTCAAATACTCTATTGAATTGATCCAATATAAATTATATTTTACAATTGCTTAATTAATTTATTCTTTTAACATTTCGTATTCTAATTTAATAATCAGTTCTTTATTACTATTTCTATTATGCTTTAACTGAATCTCATTTGTAATTTGAGGTACCATGATTAAACATTTTATTTTCAATGTAGTTCACGTAGTCCATCCATTCAATGTTTCTCGATCACATTATCCATGCTTATTTTCCTTTGATTTAAGCTATCTTAATCCCATAACTATAATTTCTAACTCCAAAATTTACTGAATTTATAAGTTGAATTTCAAAGTATACCGATCAAATTCGGACTTCAGATTCGGATTCAGCGTGCAAAATGCAAATTTCTGCCTCCCACGTGTCTTGCCGACGCTGCCGTCAGAATTGCCATAGGCAGTGGCCGGAAATCGAAACCGCCCAGAATTTCACAAATACTATACCAAAATGCTCGAATTTTCATGAGAAGCCTGAATGTAAGATCAGTTTGATCTGGACGCGTCTCATCTTTCTCCTTTTCAATCTTCTTAGGGTCATCAATATCTATCAATATTGTTATCCCCAATCTAAATAATGTGATGCATGTAACTCTGCATGAAGATCAACTACTCTTCGAATCAAGGGCGTGCAGTGGCAACTCTTCTTTATAACACTGAATAGGCATTTCCAATTACAGAGTCATATGCCTTTGCCGATTGAGTTCTAGGTCATGCACAGCCTTGTTGCAAATCAAAATCCCATCCATGATTTGTCGCCCATATAATTTCTTTTATGGGCAATTTAATTATTTTATTAATTTTTATAAATCCAAAAAAAAAGAAACTAACATTTTCAGACGTGTCTGATTTTCCCCGATGGCGGACTTCATCACCCTTCTAAGTCTCAAAGCAAGCAGTTCAGAAATCACCTTGTAAATGCTACCAGTCAGATAAATGGGTCTGTAGTCATTGAGGCTTTGGGGGGAATTTTTCTTAGGAACTAGAGTAATGAAGCTTGAATTGATCCCTTTGGAAAACCATAAGCATCAATTGTTTCTAAAAAAGAACATATGTGATGATGTAACCATGTTAGAAATATGGTCGATAGCGCATTGCAATTAAAGCTCTATCAACAAAATTAATTGTTATAGTAACTACTAATTTTAACAGTGTTTAGTTATTTGAATAGTTAATAATTATTTTAATAGTTTTTTATAAAACGTTAAATGTTAAATATCATAACGGTTAATATTTTATAACACGCTACCATAATATTTAAATTACCGAACATTATAAAAAATAGCGTTCAATCAAAATATTAAAAACTATTTAAAAAGTTAGTATCAAACACAACAAAAAAACTAGTCTAAAATTGATGGTCCAATGTGGGTTCAAGTTCACCAAACTGATTGTGCCTATAGCTTGTTAATATTTGAAGAACCAATTCAAGACTTCAAATCTCATGGATATCGATCGAAGCTCGATTTTGGAGTGGAGAAAATTGAAGGCAGATTGTGACCAGACAATTATTGACTGCACAATTTCTAAACCCCTTATTTGTTCCTTATTATGCCCAAGAAAATTTCTAAATGCATAACTTTTGAATATAAGATAATTTGTTTTAAAAATATTTAATTTATTCTTATTTCTGTATTTATTATTTCTTTGATATTTTAATTAATTTAAAAAAAAACAAATAGATTTGAAAAAGGCTACTTACAGCACGAGTGGTTGGGTACACACTTAAAATAAAATGCTCGAATTCAAATCTAATTATAGATCAAATACCTAAATTTCTCCCAAACCCGTCTAGAATTCATTTCTATTAGCGGAATCCGTTGACAATCATGCATTTAACATTAAACTTTTTATATATATTTTAATTGTTAAAAATAAAAAATAAGAACAATTATAAAATTCTACTTTCTGAATTCATAAAAAATGTAACTAATTATCATCTTTTCTTTTTCTAAAATTTTCATTCCTTTTTGAGAATTACATTTACTAAATTTGCCACGTAAATTCTTATTTTCTTTCTTTAGATGGTAATAAAAACACATTCCTTTGAGCAAAAGATATCTAATGATTAATATTCAAAAGTTTTTCTTTTTTCATTATTCAGGTAATTTTATGATTTGAATACAACGAATTGATTTAATTACAACAATAGTAGTTTGGTGGTGAGTGATTCAACTATCTATTTTATATTGTCTAGTTTCTTCAATATACTTAAAATTCATTAGTTTTAGTAGCTCATAGCGTTGCTAAATTTACCGGTTGTTTGCAAATCCTATCTCAGTGAATTTTAGTTCGACCAAAACCAATTCTAAATGAATATTTGTTTATAGAATAGCTTCTTAATCTTCATTTGCATATTCTATGGAATTATATATGCATTTACTTGCATAGATTAATTTCTGAATTTGAATTTTCACATGCACTCAATTAATGCATAGATAGAGGAAAGCTCTCAGCTTCTGATAGAGCGTTTGTTTTCAGGTACGTTTTTTATGTAGCATCTCTTGAACACTTTTGTAATTTGATTTGGAACAAAATTAGTAGAAATATGGGAAAAAGACTTAAAAACACAGTGGTAAATACAAGGTCAAGATTTTTCTCAAAAAAAGAAAGAAAGAAAAGAAAAATACAAGACCAAGATCACATATCACACTTAAACTGTAAATTTATGTCATTGTGCATTCTGATAACTTGGCAGTAAAACATATTCAATTATGGTTTGTGTACATGTTTTTGGTATTTGATAATAATTAGTTTAACCTCATTTTGCCTGACATTCTAGACATGTTGTTCAGAAGATAGAGAAGGAAAGCTCCAGCCTATTGAGCACATTCATGAACATTTGAAGTATGTTAAGCTTGGTGGATTTTATGGAACCCCAAACCAGATTGAGTTTGTTAAATATTTGTTGAAGAATGCTTTGATCCTTGCGGAATTGGTCATCAAGCAAGAAGTGAATTTTCTTGTCAAAAAGAGGCAGTCATGGGATGATGGTGAAGGCCAAATGGTTACTCAGACACTGCAAGAATTTCGCAAAGAAATAAATGCTAATTGTCGAATGAGCATTCATTGAGAATTCAATTGTTCTCTAGTGTTATTTGTAACCAAAATAATAGTCTCACTTTACAAATCGGGTGTCCTAAAATAATCCCATTTCATTTTACTTTTGTTAACTTTCCTATAATACCCTTATAATATAAGAGTAGTGCTAGATGGCTCACTGATTCTGGATCATTACATAGAAAAAAACACTTATAACCTTCAGTTGTTTTGGAGGGATAAATTGGAGGGAAAATTGATGAGTTTTGAAGGGAAATCAAGTCATAATTACTCATGCTCCCTGTAGTAATGACTTATTATTAATGTATTAAATATTTTTGTTAAAACTAATAATTGGCAACTACATTGCTCTCATAGTAAATTAACATCATGTGCCGGATGCATGTGATTTTGTTGGGTCTAAAAATGGATACAACCTGTTTATGCTGGAATGGATTTATCAATACACAAATAGCACTGTATATTATCTATTTTGGTCAAAATAAATGGATTCGGTGTTTAGCTTAGATGGGATAAGTGTAGTTCATTATAATTAATGGTCTTATGTTCAATTCCTACTTGTGATTGGTGTTCCAGTACCCTAGATAATGTTAGCTTGCAGAACAAGTAAAATTCTAGTCTCTTGCGCGTTGGATTGAAATAATAAATTAACTCGTATTGATTTGTATGACTAATTTGTATTTAAAATTTTTTAAAGAGGCAAATGATTTAGCAACATAATTCAACATACAAATAATTGTGTTATCTATCTTCCACATTATATTTTTTTAGGTTTCAATTAAGATTCATCAATACACATGGAGGACACTATATATTAGCTATTTTGTTTAAAATAAATGGTTGAGGACTTTTACTTCAGTGACACAAGCACAAGTTGTCTGATTTGGCTATAAAGATTGGTCATAGAATTGATTCTTTCATGTGTCACTTTTTTATTTTTTATTTCTTATATTTTCAAATTTAACAAAATTGTTGATTTGAGTGAATGCATATATATCGAATTTAACTCGTATTTACATATTTATCAAACTTAATTCATATTGACCACCTAGCTCGATTAATAGAAGTGTGTAATTGATTTGTGTTTAAACTTTGTTGAAGAAATAGATGATTTAGCACCGTAATCCAATATTAGAATATTTTAAATTATTTATATATACATAATGGTGTCATTCGTTTTCCACATAGTTTTTTTTAGATTCTAATTATGATTCATCAATACATATAAAAAGCGCTATATATTAACTGTTTTGGTCAAAATGAACTAATGAGAGCTCTTAGCTTGAATGGCATGAACGCAAGATGATATACATGGCCACAGACAATTGATCCTTTGATCAATGCTTCTTTGAATCATTTTTTTATTTTTCACCTTTTGAGTCATTTTTTGATTTAATGAAATTGGAAAACATATGGATAGCAATGTATGGGCTAACAATATATATGTGTGGACATGGGTGAAGTGTTTAAAAATGCAATATATATAACTAAATGAAACATATATATATATATATATATATATATATATATATATATATATATATATAAAAGGAAAATAATTAATATTAGCATTGAAAAATGTAACCCACTTACTATTTTGTCTAGAGCTATTTAATGAAGAGCATTGAGGAATGTAACTCACTTTTTTTTTTGTCTAGGCTATTTAATGAAGAGAGATATAAATTTCAAATCTTTCTAATACCTATCAATTTTGAGTGAGGACATAAATGATATTTTACGTGGTTCTATGAGAATAAACTTGACATTTACTCCTCAATGATCTTGAATCAACTTGAGCCAAGAACCGTTATCTATAATATAATTTATGCCAATAAATAATATACACAGTGATAACAGAAGAATTTGTTCAGACAGTATGGTATTTACCGAATGACTCCTTAACCGAGTTAAAGACTGAAGACTAGGTAGTCATAATGTCCCAAACGACATAAGAAATTCAAATAGTATTTAAATTCTATAACACTTAACAATGACTAGTCAAAAGGAGTTATTAAAAGCTAATATTATCATTTGACATTTATATAGCTGAATCATTGCTTAAACAGTTACAGTCAAAATTGTACCATAGATAGAGAATTGGAATAGAAAATGTATCATCTAAAAAACAAGTTAATCATTCACCCAAAGTATTCCTAAAATTACACTTATCACATAGAATCGAATTGTTGTAGCTTTTTTTTTTTTTTTCATGTAGTCTTCTAACCCTAGTTTTTAGTTTGGAGCTATCATTGTTATCAAGGTAGCTCTTATCTCCTACTTTTTACTCTCTCTTTCGATTTAATAAGCTCAAATTTGTCTTTTTTTTGTTTTCCTTATTGGTTTTTTGTCTTCATATTTAGAGCTTTTTTTTGTTTGTGAGGATTTATTACTAAATAAAATTATAATATTTAATTTTATTTGGTTGGAAGCTTTAGATATTTATTGACTTATAGCTCTGAATCCTCGTACAGTATGTTCTTCCATTAATGCTATTGATGTGATAAAAATTCATCTATGTTCATCATAAATATTAATATGCTTTAAATCCACTTAATTTTTCCAAATTGTCACGTGTCAAAATTTTCATGTAATTAAACAATAAATATTTAAATGTTGTAAGGAAGAAACCAAAGAATCAATATATTCTATTCTTATAGATATAAAAAAAGCTTGAATGATGGTTGTGTTTGTGATTTTAGCCAATTTCTTTAATTTTGGTAATTAATGCAATAAATTTATTTATTTTTATTGCAATTATAGACTTCATCCTATGTCTGCTACAAAGTTGTTAATGCTGTCGTTAGTGGTATTCACGTTTTAACATACCAACGCCACATCAACAAAAGAAAAATTGAAAAAAAACCTAAACTTTAACGTAAAAAAAAAAAAAAAAAATAGAAAAAAAACCTAAACCTTAAACATATTTGTAATTTTAGCTAATAATTCTGATTTTGCAATGTAATATGAATTTTTTTTTTTTTTTTAAATTGACTTATTAGACACTTAACTTATTGATTCAATAAAAAGAAATTAAGTTAGTTTGTATTTTCTTTTCAGAATATGAATGCAAACAATCAGTTCATTCAAAATTAGCTTATTTGGTAAGCCATATAGCTTTTTTACCAGAGGAAAAAAAAATATCCACCTAATATTTAAAATCAAAAATTATATTCTGTTATGTAAAATATTGGATATAAATTAACTTTATATTTTGTTAATGATACACTTTAATTTTATATTTTGTAGTGAATTTTTAAATTATTATGAATTATTTTTAACTTTTACATAATTAATTTATAACATTGATCATTAAATCTTTATATTGTATATAAAGATTAATATACATTAATATCATTACAATCATGTTATGCTAATAGTTGAAAATGTTATATCGTAGATATCAAAGTCATATATTATATTGCGGCTAAAAAAATAAGTTTTAATTTATTAAATTAATATTATAGTATCGCCAAATTATAGAATATTTTTCAATACGGTAAATGCAAATTTATAATGATTTTATACAATTAACTAATAATAAAATTATATATTTTTTGTTAAAAAGAGAGACAGAAACATCATTCATTTTCATTTCAATTAAATATTAGAGTAGAAGACATGTTATAAAATTTTATTGTTTATATAAAGTACAATATTAATTAATCATTGTATTAATTTTAATATAAATAAGAATTTATACTTTAATATTATAAAAATAATAAAATTAAATGATTATAGAACAAATAAAATCAACGTCCATCGCACAAAATAAAAGAACTAGTAATATATAAAAATACTTAGCTATTTTAAATTTTAACAGCAACTGCTACTAAAATTTTAACAAATATAAACAATATTTAGCTAACTGCTATCAGTCATTAGCCATCAACAATCAATAATCGCTATCAGTTAGTATGAACAGATGAATCAAACAGGCAAACAGGCCCGTAATACTGATGTATCAAAACGTGGATCCATTAATGGCAACATCACCAGCTTTTATCAGAAATAAGGTCGAGACTATAATTGCAATGAAAAAGAATAAGTTCAAAAGCATCAATTGTCAAAATTAAAAGAACTAACTAAAATTATAAAAATTTGGACTTTTTATCTAGCCTAAAAATTATATTTCAGCATTTTCTTCTACACTTATTACAAAAAAATTATAAAAAGTTTTATAGCGTTACCCATGTATAATTTGTACATATTATATAGTAGTATATTTTCCATAATTAAACAACTCTCAACTTTTGTATCTACATAAACAATTATATGATTTACACAACTAGTATAAAATTAATATTTATTTCTACACAATATGTATTAACCAATACAAAGAAATTTTTCATTCAAAAATTGCATTAACTATGAGTCTGTTTCGCAATATTAGTTGTTTTAGCAGCGATTTATTATTTTAGTAAAGTTTATGTCATGCCCTAACTCTAACTACCAGAAGAATTGTCTGTTTTGAGTCAAGCCAATTCCATCACATCTTGTGTTGACTCCGCACAGTTTTTCCCTCAAATGAAATGAAAAACTTTTCAGGAGGTCACTCATCTCAAAATTTTCCTTAAGCAAGCACACTTAGTACTAAAGTTCTTCCAATTCTCCAGCTCATTTCAATAAAAAAACATCTCTGATGATTAGTTTCTCTTGTTTCAATATATGATTTAATTCGTTCTCATATCTTACATTCCACTACCCTAGATAGTATATCATCTTAAAAGCTAGCTAAGAGTTTTGCTCTATTCGCTCTCATCAGACTGCTTCACAGAGTCAGGATATTATAGGTCCACCAACTTTCACCTTGTTCATCCTCGAACCATGCATTTATTAAGAGGGACCCGACTTTGATACTAATTGTCACGTCCTGGCTGAAACAACTAAAGGAATTGTCCACTTTAGATCGAGTCAAATCCACTCATCTTGGATTGACAAGATCTATATGGTTTTGTCCCGTAGATGAAATAGAAAACTTCTCAGAAAGTTACTCATTCTAGGATTTTCCTTAAGCAAGCACTCTCAGATCATTCCATCAAAAAGCATTTCCGATGATTAATTTTTCTCATTTTAATATATGATTTAGTTCATTCTCTTATCTTGTATTTCACTATTCTAACTAGTTTACCATCTTAAAATCTAATCAAGAACTTTGCTCTACCTTGCTTTCTTGGATCGGAATGTCACAGTTTAGTTGTTTGTAGAACTGGCAAATGTTCTACTAATTTTTAATAAAATGATAAAATCTGAAAGTCATAGGGATTAGTATTTTATAATATGATATATTAACTTTTAAAAGTTAGTTCAACCGTTATATTATTAAATATTATAAAAAAATAACATTTAGTATTTGAATGATCAAAACACTAAAAGATACTTAAAAAGTTGTTGCTGAATACAACTTATACATATATATATATATATATATATATATATAAAGAGAGAGAGAGACTTGACCTTAAAACTGTAAAATGAATAAAAAAATATGAAATTCAACTATATATTTGAATCATGTAATTTAACTATTTAATTGATTTATGAAATCTCTTTATTTGGTTAAGGAAAAAAATGCCACAATCTATAAATTGCTTTAATTCCATTTGCGAAAAGAGAGAAAGATCCCACCTCAAAAAATGAAAATTTTCAATAATGTAATGTTAGCCACGGATTTTATTTTAAAAACACTCTTCAAATTTATAGATTTGTATTTTTCAATTAAATAATAGAATGAGATTCTATAAATTTCATAATATATGAAATTTTATGGATATACATTTTTGTATATAAGTATCCAATTCCATGTCTTGTCTTTCCAAGGACAAAGAGAATCAATGCCCAAAGCAATTAATGTTTTCAAAAACATTTTTTATTTCGCTGTTAAATTGAAAACCAATTCTAAATTATTTTCTAGTGTTTGAAATATATTGAAAATTATTTTGGTTAAATTTTTTAAGATTAAAATTAACACTTTCAGTAGCCTTTATCAAATTTTATCTTGTATATTGTTTTTAATAGTACTCGTTAATTCTTACTTATTATTCTAATATAATAATTATTTGTATTATTTAACCATAATTACTTTTTTAATTAGTATAAAAATAGAAAGTAAATTATCATTTTGGAATGGAAGAAGTATATCCTTTATATTATTTATTTATTTTTAAAATGGAAACAACATAATATAATTCAGGATGGATGGAAAAAAATAAACAAAAATTATGAGACTGAATGAGTAATTAACAGTTATTTTCTTTGTTTTAAAATATTTGTCTCATTGACTTATACATAAACTTTAAAAAATAAATTATTTATTTATCATAAATATTGACTTTCTAAAAAATAAAATGGTTAAGTAAATATTTTGTAAGTCAATTAGATAAATATATTGAAACATCTAAAAATAAAAATATAAACATGTATTTTGAGACGGACACAGTAATAATCAAAGAAATCCAAATAATCAGTGTTTTTTTTCTTTTTAATTTAACTGCGTTTACTATTATTTTTCTATATAAAGCAAAAGAAGCAAATGCGTAATGCAGAAAGCCCAAAAGCGTTGACTATGGGGAAAAGAGAGATCGAAATTGCATGCCAAACGTTGGCAATACACGAACTCGACGACCTCTGCGACGCTATTACCGGTTCATGGCTTTGGGACTCGGCGTTGGTCCTCTCTCAGTGACTTGTCACTTCTCAGCTAGATATCAAAGGTAAGTCCGTACTCGAGCTTGGCGCCGGCACCGGTCTTCCTGGCTTGACGGCTGCTCGTCTCGGTGCTAGCCTGGTTGTCCTAACCGACGTTGCTCCATTACTTCCCGGCTTGTTGAAGAATGTTGAGGTGAACGAGTTGGCGAACCGTGTCATGGTGAGGGAGCTAGTGTGGGGATCTGAGGAGTCACTGAATCAAATATCAGAGTTGGGCGAGTTTGATATCATTTTGATGAGCGACGTCTTTTTCGACCCAGAACAAATGAATAGTTTGGGAAATTCATTGAAAAGAGTGAGTCGGGGAAAGAGTGGAGTATGGGCGGCGAGTGAAGTAAGAACTGGGACCGGTGAGTCAAGTAAACGAGTTGATGAGTCAAGGTTTTGGGGTAGTGGAATTTCCGAGTCGACTCGGTGGTGGCGAAGAGGATGTTTTTGTAGTGTACCACATCATCCCACCGACTAGGGAGAGTTGCCGAGTGGATGACATATTAATTTAAGATAAAAAAGAAAAAAGTGGGCTCCCACCAAAGTGTCTTGGGCATAGTATCTGATTCTGAAATGTAAAGTTGTAGATTTCCTACCCATTTCCGGGGAAATGTCCTGAGAATTTTGGTGGCATGGCATTTAGCAAACGACAAAAGCAACAATAAAATAGTAGAAAGCTGTAACCACCGTAATTTGTATATATACTCAAAAGTTTCTCTCAATGGTACAAATCCTTTCACGTCAGTCAGTCCCAATAAGACAATAGGACATATTAAGTAAACATTTAAAACAAAGCCAAATTCGACATCACACTTACATACACCAATTCCATTTTACCTCTAAAGTATCAATTCCCTAATCATCTAACCAATTATAACAGAGTATCAGTTACATGTCAGGAGGAGCTGAAAGGGTTAGGCAGCGATATTCCCTCGTCATTCTGTCTGTACACATTTCCTGCTCTGCTTGCCTGTAACTAAACGGGTTCCCCCATAACAAAATAGAAATATAATCCCCCACACTATCTTCAAGTCTGAACCCTTTCGACAAAACCATGCCATGTAACGCTCTCCATTGGGAAAAACTTTACCTTGTCAAAAAACTTTTAGGCAGGCGATTGGGGTTATGCTTTCCTTTCTCAGCCTTGGAAGTGCAGCCTGCGTCTGCTCATGGGACCCCATGGCATAGCCACTGCCGACTTGTCAATTCTTTATTCTTATCATCCCATCCAAGGGTCATCCTCTGATTATCAAACTGACCTTAAAAAGACGGCAAAGTTTTTTCTGCACTTTCTGCAGATAAATTTGGGCACACATGACAGCACAAACCAAGATGCTGAACGCAAAGATTATAACCCATCACACTTCCATGGATCTTCAACCATTGTAGTGAATTTTCTGGTTCTGGGAGCCTTGACCTTGCAGAGGCTGCTGTGGAGACTGCAGATTTAATGGCTGTGTGTTGTAGTGAGCAAAGGGCTGAGAGTAAAGAGAATTCATCAAACCCTGCATACAAGTTGGAATAGGGTTTAAAAATAGGATAGGCAGGATCAATTGCCAAATTAATTTAAAAAGTAGGAGCAAAATTTAAAAAAAAAAATTCAGAAGAACATTTGGCTGTGTACAAAGTGTACCCAAGGCCAAACTACTATATTTTTTGCCATTTAAATGATTTTGCATGTTCCGGTTCTTTTCAATGAGAGCAGCATTAATAGCATAATAAAAAACCTGGGACTGAAGCGGGTTTGGGTTGGCTATGCCAAAGTGGCTCTGTGATGATTCATCTTGTGAAGGATCATTGAAGCCAATCTGAGTAAATAGACCCTGTGATCCATGAGCCATGTAGTCCTGCATAAGAGCAGCAAATCAGGACAAATAAACAGCAGTAAAGATGTTGCAAATAACATGGTGTCTTCACTGAGCAAACCTGAGACATGAAATCATTTCCAGAACCAAAACGAGAAAACCCAGCTTGAGAATTCTGATTCATGAAGTTGCCTGGGAACCCACCCTGTGCTCCTTGCGTAACGTAATCAACAGCATAACCACTTTGCGATGCCTGCGAAGCAGATGAAAACATGTTCAAAAGAAGACACAGGAAGCCCATATCCAATGGAAACATCAAAGTCCAAACATTATGGCAGATAAATTGTCCCGCCTGTGCAATTTATTCAATTACAATAAAGCCCTTTAATTTTCCCAATTTGCTACTACCAATAAATGCCTAAGATGATATAATCAAATCTATTGTTTACTGATACTGCTCCTATGAATTAACCATTCGGTAAAATGAACATAGGTTTCATGTAACAACAATAATTCAAAATATAGATATGAAAGACTAAGAGACATATTCCTCCAAATATCTCCAGACCAACACAATAAAAACAAACGGATAAACTACATACTAATGTATTAAACAGGATGAATATATGATGTTTTTTTCTTTTTCCTTTTTTTTAGGTGGGGTGGGAGAATAAATGATATAATTCTACCAAGTGCCATAAAAAAAGCCCCAAGGGCTTTTACCTGAGTGGAGAATTCAGCAACATTATAAGGAACTTGTGATCCCTGGCTTTTGAAGTCATCACCCAGGAAGTCCTGATTGATCACCAATAAAATAAAGTTCAGAACACCAACAATAGCATCTGCAGAACCAGTGATTTGCACACGAAGATAAGGGACATACCTGAGACATGCCCCCCATAGAAAATCCATCACGAAATGTTTGGCTCGGCCCTTGAACTGGCATCTATATGTACAGACAGGAGAGTATTAGAAAGCAGTAGCATCCAGCAAATAGTAGGTATCTAAAAAAAAAAAGGGAAAAAGAAACAAAACAAGACTAAGGTCAGGATAAAGAATATCAAGGCTCTTTCATTTATCAGTTTGGCTATCTATCTCGCCCTAGACTGTTTCAGAATAGATCACATGTAAATTTGTTAACATACAGATGCAAATCCTTAATTACACTAGTTACCGATGGAAATTTTTAATCTTTGTAAACATGTAACACCCAAGTAAAAAAAAAAATAAATAAATAAAACACTTAAAGCAGCTGAAATGGGCAAAAATAATTGAGCCAACACTGGCCAAACAACAAGCATGGGACAATTTTAATTACAAAAAAATGGAGTCTCCGTTAATTTTTAAATCTATTCAATAATAACTACCAGCTGGAATGACTGCAAATAAACAGAATTAATGAACATGCAAATAAGATGACATACATTATTAACATATCCAGGCTGAGATAGTGGACCACCCACAGATGGCTGGCTATTTGGATTCTCAAGAGCGGGAAAGTTGAAAGTAGATCCCATATTCCCAATAGTTTGTTGCGTGCTTTGCTGATGGGGAAGATGACTTCCAATAGGAGCACCAGCACTCCCACGCCCAGCCCCAAAACCTCGACTTCCCGGTGGAGGGACATGAGGAACAGCTCCAACAGGCCTGTGCACAGCTCCCCGAGTTGGAATAGCATAAGGTTGGGAAGGCGGACCACCATGAAATGGAGGAATGGGAACCCGAGGCATTGGGAATCCAGTAGGATGAACACCAGGCTTATGGGTACCATTAGGTGGCCCAGGTGGCATATATGAACCTGCAAGTAAAACAGTGAATCTGGTAAATATGCTGGTAAAAGTCAACAAAACATCAATGCTGAAGATGAACATATCAATGGAAATGTGTCCTTAAGCCATATGCTACAATTGTCAGCATACAATGTAATCCTGGGACTAAATTATACTACAGAAATGCCATTAGGACAAGTGGATTCTGGCATTTACTAGCAAAATAGACTAGTTATAGCATACCCCTGCCACGAGAGCTTCTTCTATCAGCATTTGGACTAGATGAGGCAACAGAACCAAAATTGTCATTAGACACAACTCCAGGTCCACCACCAAAGAAGAGCCTCCTATCATTATAGATCTGTGCCAATGTATTGGCAACCAAATCAGTTTATGCTGAAGCATGTTAAAATACGAACCAGAAAAAGAAAACAGAATAGCAGTAAAATGGACAAATTAATAAGAATATCATAGGTCACAGCTGCAGTTGTCTCCCTAGACTCCATACCTTCTTGGGCTTTTGAAATTGAACCATACTCTGCTTCAAGTTATTTAGAGGTCCTTCCACCAAGCACTCATGTTCCTGATGAAACATTTACAAAAAATGACAACAGTTATTTTTTAATAAGCAAAGGGAAGCATGTACCAGTAACTAAAAATTGATAAACTGAAAAAGTTTCAATATGATTCTTCATAGTTATCCTCTTATTGTCTTGAACAATCTTCATACTCAGAAATCTCAATTTAATTTCTGTTAGTATAAAGATTTCAGAGTCGAGGGAATCTTGAAATGTATTTCATCCCCTTAGGAAAGCATAAAGTCATAGCAACATTTTAGATTTTAGTTTATTATAAATAGGATTCTTGCACATTAATGGCAAGGTTTTACAAATTAATGCGTTAGCCTCCCCACTTAATAAATTTAAAGAAGATAACACTCGGATTTTTTCTTTTATCAACTTCACCACCTCCCCCTTAACATTATTAGTGCCTTCCACCAAGCAATGCAAATTTTGAATTATTTTCACTGATAAAAAATAAACTTGTGACATCATTTTAGAATTATCATCTAATTTCAATTACTTGGATAAAAATATTCAACCATAATTTGTATTTGAGTAGGGCTGTAATTGCCTAAATTGTTTTAAATACATTATGTATTGTCTGAATCAAAAAAACATATAATGGCATAAGTTCCATTATATACTTTGATTAGAATAATATTACTTAAATATCATGTCCAAGACCCAATTGAATTATTATCAAAAATTACCAATATATATATATATATATATATATATATATATATATATAAGCATAAACTAAACTGAGCAGTTATTACATAACAAGTTAAAGCTTAACGATTGTAATCTGATGGCAAATTAACTGAAAATGGACAAATGACACCAGAAAATAGTCTTAGAAAAGCCCAAACACGACAGATAATATATGCAAACCTTGTAGTGTGTCAATAAACTATTCCACAAAGGTTGTTTGCTGAGAACTTTAGGGTTTCCCAGGATGACAATCCCATATCTAGCACGTGTTAGAGCAACATTCAGCCTACGAGGATCATTAAGAAATCCAATACCCTGAAAAGGAGGAGCCAACAGTCAAGCACCAATGCTCTTCATATTACTATTAGAGATCCTTGAACACACATTAAATGAGTAAAGCATAACAAGATAGCCTCCAAATTTCTATGCATTCTATAAGTTTACATGTTGTAATTCAATAGAATCAGAATTGTGTAATACTAATAGAACTTGACATTTTCAAAGATAAAATTACTATAATAAAATGAATGTTTATTTTATTAACAAAATAAAATTTGATAATTCTAATAGAATATTAAATTGGAAATTCTGGCAAAGAAAATAAAATCCTTGATATGACAAGAATAAAATAGAGCAATGACCATTTTTTTTAAGAGCTGGAATGAAAAAACACTCAGCATCCAGTTGATCCTAAACATTACACTTGCTCTAAAAGCTGAATCATAACTTTTTAATTATCTGTATTATCACTTAGAAAATAATAATAATAATAACAAAGAAACAATGAGTAGGTGTCAAACAAACCTGATGTTCATTACTCCTGACACAAGACAAAATAATATAATCTTTTTCCCTTCCTTGAAATGAATCGACACTTGCAACCTGTAGCAAACATAAACCATAAAGCACTTGCAACCATAGACAAAACAGAATCTACAGCCAAAGAACCAAAACCATTACGTACCTCAATTTCCTTGTACAGTTGTTGTCTGAGAGCTCCATTTCTAGACATATAGTTAACTATGTATGCTCTCTGACCCTCATATGGTGTTATTACCCCAATCTGTTAAATATTTAATTCAATCAGGGAAAAAAAAAAAACACTTCGTAGAACAGAACTATACAATGAAAGAAGTTGAGGAAACAAAAACCTGATTAGGGATCACACCACTCCTCAAGAAAGTAGTTACAATTTTTTCAACATTGGCTGCCTCAGTACGATTTAGGTAGGACGTTCCACTAGCACTTATTTCCTCTTGTCCCATCTAAAGAACAGCAATCTAGTTACAAAACATAGCCTTCGAAAATATAAGAAAGCAGGATCTCAACTGGTAGTACAACAAAAGCAATTAAGGTACATTCTTTTAAGCTTCAGCCTGGAAATAACACGTCAGAATAATTACGTCCAAACAATATTTGGCTAGAAAATCAAAACTTTCCCTTGAATTTGTTGGGAGGTCCATTGAGCCTGGGTGATACACAAAAGGGTATGCCTCACCCTCCCCAGTCCCCTAAACCAAGCAAAATAATAATCCTCCCCATCTATAAGAAACTTGCTGGCTAGGAATTTGAAGCAATTTCTGTTTTAAGCATCAAGAATTACAGCACTTGAACTAATAACACAATTAGTAGGTTCAAGGAACAAAATTGAATTTCTATGCATAGGAGAGAAAGTAAACAAGTTTAATGCATATAAGCATTCAAATTGATCAGTTTTTCATTCCAAAAGTTTAGATATTTGCAACATAACATAGAGGGCAGACAGCTACAAACCTGGACATAAAAGAACATGGGACGATTAGGTACAGGCCAAGGAAAATCAATGCCTGATGATTGCCTCTCATTAACTGTCACTCCATTTTGCAGGGTACCTTCATAAAAGCTGTTGGATGGAAATTCTGAGAGAGATGGATGCATACGGTATTGAACCTGATATTTGAGCGAAAGATAACAGAACAGATTAGTGTTGCAGCATTCTTCAACAAACAATTTTAAGAAATACAAAAAAAAAAAAAAAAAAAAAAAAAAAATTCCTATCCTTGCCGTTTTTAATAGAGAAACAACTGACACCATGGCTAATATGCTCGACAATGAGCATTAGTCTAACCATGACTATCGTACGTCAGTAAACATATTTTTATTATCAATATTATAATCTGCATCAGTTTATAATTACCAAAACCACTTATTCTTGCTTTAAAAAAAGTGGTCTCCAATTGCTAACTTTGCAATTTACCAATGACTACTTCTTGCTTAAAAAAAGTGGCATCCAATGATGTTAACTTTGCATCCTAATAACATAACTTTAAGATATGCACTGTCCAATGACACATGAAGAGTAGTTCCCAACAATTTTAACTTTGCATCATAACCTTACATCCAAAGATCTAAGAACAGTTTTTTTGTGGTAAAATTATTACCAGCATCTAAATTAAATTATCACATGTAACAATCATACATATTCATCAGATATATTTTCTCCACAAGTGAAACCAGTAATCCACTATGAATACCTCAGGATAGTTCACATCCATGAAGAAAACACAACAACAAAAGCACACTAACAGGTGCAAATTGTGAATAGAGACAAATCCAAGAGCATATAAATAAATGGTGCATTACCTGCAGCCTTATTGGTTTCACACCCAGCAAAACAAGCCGTTCAAAAAGAGACTGAGCCAGCCCAGCACGGGCTGCTTTCTTGCACATAATGACTGGACCGAGCTGACAATGGTCACCAACAAGGACAACCTAATAGAGAACTTTGCATTAGAAGAAAGATCATGTGTAGGAAATTCATGATTACATGTTCAGGTTTGATCTCAAGCACCTGCTTTGCCCCAAGAACTAAAGGAATAAGACACTCCGGTTCTGTTGCTTGAGTAGACTCATCAATAAGCACCTGAAACAGAGGAAAGGATGTAAGCCTCTGCACACTCAATAATAGTCAAAGGTTCACCAAAAATGCATTTCAACCTGGCGGAACCTAAAATTTGCAAGTCGAGGATCTCCAGCACCAACACAGGTACAACAAATGACATCAGCACTTTGAGAAATCTCCCTCTCTGTTGCACGCTTAAGTGCTTTGTATTTTTTCTCATCACTGCTGGACAGTTCTCCTGTTGTTCATATAGGAAGAGGTGATCAGTGGAAAGAGAAAAAGAAAGGAGATATCAATTACAACAAGCTCAGAAATCAACTTTAAAGCTTTTATTGAAAATTACATTTTCCAGCCTACTAAGTGCAATCCAAAACAGAAATTGCAACAGAAATCTTAACATTTTCAGAAAACAAGAATTCTCTACAGCATTCTACTCTACTTTAGAAGCAGGTTAAATTTTGTACTCAAGTTTTTCATATAACTAGTGATAAGTCAGAAAACCCTAACATAAAATCAACAAGGAAACAAGCCAAACCACCTTACATATAAGGAATTTATATTATCAAGTCAAACATAATTCAAGTGCCAAGGCCAAAAAAAGACCCAAAAATTAAACAAATCCAATCCATCTATCTATCTATATCTATATCTATATCTATATCTACATATATATAAATGTATAAAAACTCAAGCAAGTTTGCTTATGTGGCATAATATTGAGAAACTTAGTTGCTGATATGGCATTTTGCTATTTCTTAAATTTTGTTTTATTTATTAATTAATTACCTAATTAGAAGAAATTGAAGAAATTAAAATAAAACTCTTCATTTTCTTTTTTCAATAATTAATAACCATATGATAAATTTATTGTATTAATGAAAAAAAAAACTCTTTGATTTTCTGCAATAATTAAAAATTCAAACAATAAAAGTATTGTATTAATAATAGAGTTCTTTAGTTTTTTTCCATAATTAATAACCATGTAATAAATTATATATTATCGAAAAAAATATTAATTAATTTATTACATCATATTAATTTATTTACATTTTTCAATTAAACGGAACTTGTTATTAAGTATTATATATTTTCTTAGTTTCCTTTATTCATTTTTATCATCCTTTATGAATATTTTTTATTTATCAAGAAATAATTGTATAGTTTTCTTTATTCTTTGCTACCATCTTTTACGAATATTTTTAATTTTATCAAGAAATAATTGACTATTAAGCAACTTGATGTAGTTGTTTATAGATCAAATATAATAAAACAATCAATAAAATAAATTTTCAAATAACTTTGAATATAAAAATGATGCAGCTCTAAATTACAGCAAATAAGATATATGCAAAAAACCTGCACAACTTGCAGGTGCATGTCTAGTTAGTAATGTGAAACCCAAGATCCTAGCCAAACAAAATCAGAGAACAGCAGACCTTGTTCATCTTTCAATTGTTGCAATTTGTGAAGTTCACTCTTTTCAGAAGTGTCGAGATGTCTAACCTGCCAAAACAAACATGAAGCAGTGGAACTATGACAGAACAGCGAAAATGAGTGCAAAAAAAACATGATAAACAGTAAGATGCCAACAAATCAACAAACCTGATAATGAAGGGTTAGATGCTCAACAGGGGAACTTACAGCTTCCCTTGATTTTGCACATAGTCGAACAACCTTCATTGCAGAAAAATACAGATCAGGAAGCAGATGCAATGCATTATTATTAATTAATCACAAAGTCGAAATTACACAATGATTAATTTGATTGTCTAAAGGACTCCTAACATGTGTTATCTTAAACTTGGTGTTTCACAAATAAAGCAAAATGGGAAAAAAAAGATCCAAATGACTAATAAACAGGAGCATAGTTAGTTACCTACTGTAAACATAAACCGAAAATGATGCTTTAGAAGTTGTCAATCATACAAACAAATGCAAGAATTTACCTTCATCAAGGGGGCAAGAACAAACCCTCATATACAAACAAATCATTGGTATTTTCAGATATCATGACATGTAAAAGATCAGGCCAAGCAATCACTTTGACAATTGTGAGAAGACAAATACTTAGAAGGAAAAAAAAAAGCAGCAACCAAGGAAAGAAATTAACTCCACAATAAGTAGGGAGCAACCACATTAAGAAAGAATTCTTGGCTGGACACCAAAGAACAATGCAATTCAAGAACCATAATGTTTCTGTGTTTCCCAAGACAAGTAGGCATGGGTTTCCATTTTCACCTTTAAGTGGGCACTCAGTCAGTAAGGTTCAATTCGATACAAGCCAAATCAAACCAGTGCAAACCAAATAAACCAAATTTTTGTTCAAGCAAATCCAAAAACCAATCTACCAGTTCGGTTTTTATATTGTCTTGGTTTTTGAGTTAGGTTCATTTTTAAGATTATCCAGAAACCGAACGGAACTTAATAAGTTTCAGTTTCTTCAATTAAAACTGAATCTAAACTGAATTTTGAAAAAACCAAACTGAACCATCAATGAACCAGATGGTTCAGATCAGTTGATTTTATCAATTATTGCCCACAGCCCCACCTTTAAGCCAGTGGCACTGATCTTCTCAGCCAGTTGGTCAACAGCTACATTACTTGGAGCACATACCAAAACCTGGTGCAACAATGTAGGTACCATAAGGAAGTGATCACATATTAAAAATTAAATTACATAAAGCATTTTAGAGTATATACCTGTCCTTGACCCTGTTTGGCCATGTGATAAACAATGGCAGCAGAGGTGACAGTTTTTCCAGTGCCAGGAGGACCCTGAATCAAACTTATAGGTCTTTGAAGAACACTCTTTACAGCAAAAACCTACCAGGGGAGAAAGGTATGGGTTACTCATGGTGTGCGCCATTTGAAAACCGGATTTCACTTCCAATTTGAACCATAAAAGATAATTGAAACATGTTTCACAAACAATTAAATTTCATAACTAAATACAAAAAAAATTATGCAAAATTCACCCGTGGATTGGAAATGCTCTAAGGGATTTCAAAGGCATTGATCTTTTACGTCATGGGAAGACTATCATTATTTAGCAAATCAATAATTAATGGCAAAAGGAGTTTAAGATTTCTTGACAACAATTAGGCAGCATAAGTTAAGAACATTTACATACACATTCAGTTCATATGTGGGAGCGGGTCATTCTCCTTGGCCAGCCACCAGGCCCGAAGGGAATTATAGAAGTACAATATATGAACAGTTACTTAAAAGCTTCACCACTATAATTCTTATACTGATCTACATAGGGGTCTATAATTCGGTCAATATGAAATGGAATGACCCTCGTTCTGACCATTCCTAAATATTTTGGAATTTAAATTTCATTCCATTCCATTTCAAATATTTTTTTGGAATTCAAAATGTCATTCCATACCATTTTATGAAAATTCAATGTGGGATTCCGTAATTCCAAATTTCTCAACCGTAAACGTAAATCTAATCTATTATGATATATTCTAATATATAAATTTTTAAATTTAATAAGAATAAACAATATATATATATATATATATATATATATATATATATTTAAAATTAAACATAAGGACTAAAAAAGAATTAAATTGTAATAAAACAACAAATTAATATTTCATCTGATTGAAAATTTAAGTTCATTGATAAAGAAATGAAGTCATACTTTCACTTGACGACTTCCCATTTAATTAGTAATAAAGTAACAACAAATACGAAAAAATAAAAAATCAATACGACCATACAATAGATACCATAAACCCAAAAACAATAAATTAAAAAGAGAAATAAAAGCAAAAAACAAATCAAGAAAACAATTGATTTTCTTGTCAAGCATAATACTTTTCCTGATCACTTGACAAGAATCAAAGAAGATTGATAAGAAACATGTACATTGTGAATCTGTGAAGCTGACTCTTCTTTTTATTTGAACTTTCAGATTTTCAAGCCTACAATAATTATTAATTAAAATATTTCGTTAAACTACATTGTTATACAATGGGATAGGAGTTTTTTTTTAATATTAAATTTCAATAATATTTTACTCAAGTTTAATATTTTATCATTAAAATATATAATTAAAAACTAAAGAATAAAATGATAGAGGTTCAGTATATGGATTAGAATACAGAATTTTCTATTATGTTTCCTTTCGACATTCCATATACCTATATTTTAAAAAATATTTTCCATTTTCAATTCCATATTCCAAAATTCCATACTTGAGATTCATACAATCAAGGGAAGTGAAAATCACATACTTGAGATGCATTCAGCTCTGGAAGACCAGGCGCACCAAAACGGCGTGGGAGTGTATTACGAACATTTTGACTCTCAACCTCATGTCCCAGCAAATGATGGTATATGTATCTGCATAGAAAGCAGCAGTTATAAAAAATCGGAAACTACATGTTCGAATAATAACATAAAAGACTCCATATGAACTGTGACACCAATAAGGGATAAAAGCCAACAAATACAATGAGCTATGGAGAGGCTGAGCTCATAGAGGCCACCTAATTGAGTTTTGTCTGCCCCAACATGACGTAGCAAAATGCTTGCCAATAATGAAGCATATAAAAATAGGTGCAAGAAAAACTGAAACAGCCAACCTACCCACTAACACTTGTTTCATCCACTGCAAAAGTTTTCATTGCCCCTTGCATCCTATCAAAGCTTGTACTCTTCCATACAAAATCGACACTGAAACCATGGTTTATATCAACAGGAACTCCCTGTATACAACTCTAACAGTTAGGTCAGGAGCAAAGTTACTGAAAGCCAGAAGATAGAAATAAGCGTGTCAGAATAACTACCTGGCTAGCACGAAGCTCAAGTGCGACCTCCTCCTGTGCAGTTAGCTTGATCTGAAATCACAGAAAAGAAACTTTAGCATTGGCAATACAGTACCATGTGAAGATAAGGAATAAACTACAAAACATTAACCATCGACCACAAATTATGAAGTGTTTAATTCAAAGAGAGTAAAGCATCTAATATTCAGATATGAAGCATGGTCATACCACATGCCCAACTGACTGCCATGCTGGATGAGCAGCATCTCCAGAATACCGTAGCCGTAGCTCATCCCCCGGTACAAGACGCAACTCATTGTCCTCCTAGAATTTCAGGAAAATCAACTCAATTATCATGAAACAAGGGATATTAAAAAAAAACATGACTAACAAAACCTAAACAGCCAAAAGAAAATAGCAAAAGTGCCAACAATAAAACTTAGGATAGATTAACAGAAGCAAGAGTAAAGCACCTTCGGAAACACAAAATATGCAATTCGCTTCTTGTTAAGACCAATGTCCCATCGAATAGTTACATTGTCCTTGCTTTGAGACTCTTTCATCATCTACAAGAAATTACAACGTTTAGAACACAATGTTTGAAAATAAAGCAACACCAAAATGCATTTTCTAGCATGCAGAGTCAGAATAAATCAAAAGAAAAATTGAAAAAGTGCTGCAAAGAAAAAATCCCAGAAGACAAGTAACAGAGAAAAGAGCTGCAAAGTTATGATTCATACTTTATCATAATCAGCCTCAAGCTTAATTAGCGGAGCAAACACATTTTGATACTGCAAGGAAACAAATAATCATCTTATTAGGAACTAGCAGAAATCAACTATTATGTGTTCTGGCCTATTGATTTTAATATAATTGTACTAAATTTGACAATACAAAGGCACCTGATATGCATCTTCGTACTTCAATGCCACTGGCTGAGGCTCATCATCAATGCCAGGCTTCTCAAGATCTTCAAGGGTAGCATCAGGATTTGTTTTCCAAAGTTCTTCTACTTTATTTATTTGCTGAGCACTAATTTGACGTGCCCTCAGCTGCTCCTGCTCTGAGGGGATCTACAAAGTACAAGTTTACAACAGATTAAAAAGGTTTCTTTGAAACTTTAGATTATTATTCACAAAGAAATGCCTCCACCAACCTTAACAAGCCACTGTAGAAAGCACCTGTCATCAATAAGGGGGCACCACTGGCTTAAATCCCAGTTCATGTCCTTCAATGCATTGACATTCAAGCAAGGTTCCCGGCAAAGAAGAACAACAACACTCTCAGTCTTGGCTGATATAAATCCAAGAAGGAAAACATTTCTACATCCACAGTTGTAACATTCAAGTATCGTCTCCCCCAGGGGGCTGTCTTTGTGGAGGCAGACTTCCTTGTGTTTTGCACGAACCTACAAAAAGATCCAACCACAAACTAAACTCCAAACAGCAATAAATCAGCTAAACCTAATAAAGCTAGAAAGCTAATAAAAAAAAAACACTGCAACCTGGTATATATATATATATATATATATATATAATAAAGAAAATAGCTAACCCTTCAGAAATACAATCATTTTAAGATACATTCAGAAACTGGCAAAAATATATTTTCATATGGGAGTGCAAAATAAAAATGACGACAGAGCATGAAATGAAACGAGTCATATAGCTTCTCATTTATTATGGCTTGGCCCTTTTATGGAGGATATTGGGGCACAGACTCCTTTCTTCTATATTTTTAGAGAGAGAGAGTTAGTAATATGATTTATTCGAAGCTGCCACTGTTATCAGCAAGCTGTAATTACACCGTATTTGTTTTATTAGGATAGAAGGTTGAGGCACCAATAACAATGACTAATGAACCAACATGCAAAACATTGTCAACTCAGAATACAAGCTTCAATATTAGCTTTGCTTCACATTAATCTTCACACATACCAGGAAAAAAAAATTCTAACAGAAAGTCTTGATAGTTACACAATCTATCAGCCCATCTCCCAAGCATAAGAGTTTCAAGCAAACTTTCCTATGTTTCTACTGTGAGCAATATTAAATACAGTACCCCTCAAGAAAGTAAACCCAAGGAAACTTCAAAATTTGCATTCCCCAATTTTTTTTATTGCCACCCCACATAATATACAATCAATTTCAATTGTAAAGCAACACCCAAAATTTCATGAATTAGCTGTCGCCAGAAAATTCAAGAAAAACTATAGTAGAAAGTATGGAGCCCCCAACTATTGATCTCAACATTGTTCGACCGACTTGCTGGTTATGCAAATTCAAAATGAATTTATCCTAATTCACTGAAGTCTAAACATAAACTGAATTTGGCTAAATTAAAGTTATTTAACTCCGACGTATCAAATTTGCACTTAACACATATTCGTGTATGCCTTGTATTCCTTGCAATACTTCAACAATAATTTCGACCAAACCACTCCAATTATAATTATATACATTCTATAAAATCCGCAAAAAATAATCAAACTACTTCCTCACTCTCCCAAAAACAAAAAAAGAAAAGAAAAGAAACCACTAATTCTTATATATGCAACAGAATAAAAATCCCCATATCACAACAAACGTAGAATAAGAAATGCTCACCAGGTGATTGACAATATGCGAGCCAGATGTGTTCCCTCTAGAATTACAAAACCACTTTCTGCATGACGGAACATTGCACCTCACAACGCACGCTGGGTTTGAAACACCGCAATACCTACAAGCATGTTCCGTAAAGTCCCCTTTCCCGAACTCATATCCATCCTCGTCTCCAGTCTCCTCGAAATTCAACCCTCCCATACTGCCCACTATCCCATCAACACCCTGACTATTATTCCCGCCCCCGCCGCGTGCGGCTTTTGACGACACCGGGGAGGCTGCGGGGGAATCAGAATGATGATCGGAGGAGGACGCAGCGGCGCGGTGGTCGGAAGTGGTGGGGTCCACAGCGGAAGAGGAGGAGGTGGCGGCAAGCGAATCGGAAGGAGTGGGCCAGGCCACTGGAGAGCGGAATTCGGGATAGTCGAAGTCAGATTCGCCTTGAGTGTTGAATTCGAGGAAGGTGTAGGCGTCAGTTCCCGTGTCCGGCTGCGACGCCGTTTCGTAAAGGTTGCTCTGCTCTGAATCCATGAAGATTGTAAGGAGACACTGGTTTTTGTTGGTGTTAATTTGCTTGCTGAATTGCAGGCTTAGACGGGTTTTGAGATTGGAAGAGAAAGAGAAACAGAAGGGGTTAGGGTTAGGGTTTGGTGAGCGAAACGAATGAACGGGAAGAGAGAAAGTTTGAGAAAGAGAAAGTCTTGAATGTTTAGAGATGCCACGGAAGAGAAGAAAGTGATGAAACGCGCTGCACGCGCGATCATGATTTGGTGTACGTGGGGTAGGATAGGTCCTTGGCCGATAGATATCACGTGAGATAGACAGTTTTGCAAGATGAATAGGCACGTGAGTATACGGAGTACCTCTTTTTCTATTATTCTATTTATATAATCTACAAAATAACTTCCAATTTGTGTCTTGAATTGCGAGTTATTTAAGATTTGCACAAAAATCAATTTTTTTTACAAATTTATCAGTCTGACGTTGTACTAAAAAACACAAAAGTCTAAAAAAAAAAAAAGTTAAATATTTGATTTAAATTAAATGTAATTAAAAATTTTAAATGTTTGAGTTAGATCAAATATATAAACAATAAAATAGTTTTCATCGCCATTCAGCTATTTTAAGCTCTATTCGGCAAAATTAATTATTATAGTAGCTGTTAACTGTTTTAATAGTTGTTAACTGTTTTAATAGTTGTTAGCTATTAGCTATTCACATAGCTGCTAAAAGCAAAAGTGTTAAGTGAAATAGCTATTTAATTTAAAATGATAAAAAAAGACATTTAAATATTAATTTTAAATTTTAAATTATGATTATAGAAATAAAATCAATAAAATATAAAAAAGAGGTGATTATGTAGTGTGTTATTACTTTTCTATCAGAAAAATGCCAATCTATAAGTGAAACCATTTTTTTTTTCTAAAATTGATAATATAATTTCCTCACATGTTCCTCTATTAATTCATTATTAAATTATTTTATTTAAATTTTTATATAAAATAATATATTATTTTAATATAATAAGAGAACTTATAAAAGAATTTCACCGTTTATGGCAGCATAAATATTGTATGAATCAAAATAAAATAAGGTCTTGTTGCATTATCATAGCAGGTTTTGAATAATTTTATTACTTCGTGATATCTAGCTAATTGAGGAAGAGAAGAAATTCATGCAGGACGTATACAGTTTGAAAAAATGATATCATTGAAATAGCAAGAAGTGTTTTAAACTAAGAATAAGACTGTCAATAAATTAAAAAAAATAGTGAAACACTAAATGTTAGGAAGGATAACATTTCACAAAACACTATGTTATCCACTAAAAGCTAATTTATAAACTATCTCACCAAATAATGTAATACATTAACATAGTGTTTTGATGTAGTCAAAACTCTAACCACTCTTTAAAACACTCTTGCCGAATAGAGCCTTAATATATATTAGTTTTTTTATAAGGTATGTTCGTTATATATTTATTTTTTTATCTATATAATAATAAAATATAAATTTTATTTAGATTAAAATAAAAATAAGTGGTTATTTTGTATTACAATTCAACATACAAACTATTTGGTGTAATATTATTTATATATTTAATTCTATTTTCATATTGTAACACCCACCGGCCAATCCCGAAGAACCAAACGACGGATGCCACATTCGGTGCCGGAGCACCGTCTTATGTCACTTATTAAAGCTAGATCCCAAATTAGAAGTAGTTAAATTTCCATAAGGAGGCAAGTAATTTACATTTTGTTTTGTGTTCTTTTTTTTTTATATAGAAATAATGTTAAAGAAATTCCTACGAAAATTTCGCAAGAGTTTCCACTAAAAATTAACTTGCCACACAAAGGAAATA